>JXSR01S045198.1:394-13088 GCA_000969725.1 Ophiothrix spiculata
CACTGTCTACTTCTGAAATCCCTGAAAAACTTACTTGACAATAAAAAAGGTAATAAAGAAAGGGGAGAACAGGAGAAAATCAAAAGAAAAGTGAAGAAAAATAGTTTTAATTGTTTTAAAAATTGTTGAAAAACATGTGCACTTGTGAGACCTTTTTTTTTGCATGTCACTTTTCAAAAGATACATCAAAATATTTTGGGTGTACTTTTTTGTCTTTTCAGTCTTATGTCATTCGGGGGAAACTGATGGTTGTGCCACACCACTCAAAAATCCTGGGCATGCAACTGTCTAATTCTGAAATCTCCCCCTGAAAAACTTACCTGTGAATTTTATTCAACCAATGTTGTCATAAACAGCACATGAAAGATAAAAAACAGAAATAATAACATTTAGTATATGCCTAGTTTGTTGGATGTAAACATTTTTGAATAACAACTATCTTAACAGGACTATAACACTTTGACCTATTCATTTACACAAAGTCAATTAGGTAGAAGAAGCAATGTGGTTTTGTTTCCATACCTTCAACATTCTTTAAATGTCCATCTGCAACCTCACATTTATTCTACAATGTCGGTGGTTGTATTGCCACATAGTAGATTTGAAATATTCTCTTTGAGCTGTTGAAACAGGTTGCAATTTGTATGCAAAATACTTTGAGTACATCTCTATAGCATTGGATATTCTTAACATATTTCTTAAATATCTAATTTTGACTACATAACTAAGCAATGCTCCAAAGTAAAGCAACATCTTCAATGCTTAGCAACTGCAACCCAAGTGTTTTATTGCCTAAGGAATGCTTTGGTATGTTTGTAATACCTCCATGTGTTGTTATGTCAGCAGTTTACAGTGTGTATGAAAACAAGCTACATCATCATGTGCAATTGTATATGTGATTTACAAAATGTTTTAAATGTTTCTTTAATTTTCTTTGAGTTAATTAATTCTAAATATTGTTATGAACTCAATGAACTGAGATTCAAACAATTAGATATGAGTATCTCTTTACTCTCAACTCCTTTTCAAGTTTTCTTTGTTTATAATAGATAACAAAATACCCTCTTCTTGTTTTCTTCACAGAGCACCCCATTTGAGCAAAATGTGTACTTTCCCAACCTTATTTTTTCTTTTTCTTTTTGACTAGGGTTGATCACTAAAGCCTAGGCAACATAAGAGGGTTTTTTTTGCCTAAAACATAAGTAATTTCTTTGGATTTAAGAATAAAGGATTTCAATATACTTGCTACATTCAAAGGTGCATATTGTTAATTAAAAAAATCAACTTCAAATAAATTTGCTTTATAAGGCAAAAACAAAAAACAAGTTTGTTTCCCGTGCGTCGTGCGCATTTCGTTTTGGCGTAATTATTTGCGCGTTTCATTTTTTTATTTGATATTTTAGAAAACGAAAATCAAATTAGCCAATTTGATAAAAAGAATGGGGAAAATTGCAAAATTTTTACTAAAGAAGTGTTTTCTTTTCAACAAAAACTTGAAACCGGACAGGTTTCTTACTGAAAAAATCATCACCCATGCCGCTTTTCAATCAAAATTTGCCTTAGCACCTCTTGAACAAGAGAAAAAAAAGAAAATAAAAAAACGCATTTCGCATTTAGGTTTTTTGACCACCCACAGGAAACAAACTTTTTTTTTTTGCCTAATATTGAATTTGTTCGAAATTGAGTTGATTTATTGAATCAAGTTAAATGGTACAAACAAATGTTCCAATTGTAAAATGAAATTCCCTTTGAAAGAAATTAAACTATGTATAATGAAAAAAATTTGGAAAAAAACCTTCTTACATTAAAAGGAACTATCCTGTTGGTTTCACAATTTCCACAGTGCATTTGATTACTTCAAGTAATGCACAAGAAGAAACTGATTTTAATCTACACTCATGAATGCATAAGACATTAAAGGGCATTGGACACAATTTGGAAATGTTTTTGTGGATGATTTACATTTCAAACGTTGGAAAATGTTGATCAAAACTTCCAGAAAAGTCAAAAATTTGAATTTTATTTTGCTTGTTGATCTTGGGTATGAGGCTATTCTACTACATGTATTTATTGATGCTATATATATATATCAAGAAAAAGCCAAAGATTTGTTTGTAAAACATTCCTTTCATGTACATCATAGATTGCAGATAAATCAAAATAAATTTGGAGTTTGCATTTAGGTCTCCTGAAGAGGCCAATTTGAAAATTTCAACTATAGGGTGTAGTATTTATTGTATACAACGATAATTTAAACTAAAAAAAGCACATCTAAATATTTTGGTATATAGGGTTTGAATTTGACAATGAAACTTTGCATGCTGTCATTATTGTCGCTAATACAAATGATCCAGAAATCTCAAAATATTTGGTTAAAAGTTTGGGGATGATGCTGAACTTTTCAAATGCCCCTTTAAAGTCTTGAACTGTATATTGATGATCTCACAAGCAATCTCTAAATCCACAAATAGTTTTCTAGACTCTACAGCTACACTCCAAATTTCAAATGGAATGAATAAAAAACAAATCCCAGTGGTTTGCTGCTTGTTGGTTTGGTGTGCTGTTTGTCTATGTCTGAGGAGTGAGGAATATCACTGACAATCCTCAAAAGACGGTTGCATCTCACAAGTGTTGATGCAATTTAAATAAACCCAGCATTTCATCAGATGACTTCTTTATTATACAACTTCCCTTATTCAATGCACATTCAGCTCTGTTTATTGATCACCAAAAATTGTTGAAGTATCACTATCCAATCCAGGGGTAACTATTGTTTACACACACACAATCTGGAATCATTTTTCTTTTAAAAATTAAGTATATCTGAGCGTATTATAACTCTTAAAAATGAAATGATAGTATAAAATATATAATGAAATGAAAACTAGATATTCAGGGTGTTTATTTCGTGCAAGCAGGTCTAATATATATGACTTGGCCTAGACTGTTTGAAACAATTTTTTTTTAAATGTTACATAAAACACATTTAGTAGGAACCAATAAAGGAATATTTTGTCAGAACCATTAAATTTGTTATGTTTTATCTACCTAATCTGTGGTCTTGAAGTAATTTCAAGAGACATGGTCATGTTATACTGATGAGCCTGGTAGCAAGTGCCAATATCTATACATATTTTATGACGTCCCTGTACAAATCACCTGAACTGATGAGTTTCCATTAGAGTGAATTGGCTTCTTATATACCGACTCGTGAATAATTTAATTACATTATTGTAATAGGTAATAGCACATCAGGCAGAAAACATGTTTCTTTTCATAACAAGTCCTATTATTATAGGCTTGACATTTACCTTCTAATAAGCTAATGCCTTATCTGTATTTTCTACAGTAAAAAAATCAAGCTTTTAAAGCAATACTATGAAGTGCTAAAATAAAGCACCCCCTGTCACCCGTAACCTTTGATTTTTTAAGCTTTCTAGGGTTGTTTCGGGAAGATTTTTATACCCTCCAAATAATTTGGCTTAAATTATGCCTACTTTTTCTATTATGGTCATTTGTTGAATTCAGGATCTAACATTTAATTCCACATGTATTGGCGTATTATCTGTCTTGATAGCAAAACAAGTTTTTGATAAAATAAACTTGGAAAGGCTTTAAAATACACATTCCTTCATTTTACACTGTTTTTACTATAAACCATTTTTGATCAAAATATTATAGATTTGATTTAAAGACACTACACTTGCAACAGCTGATGAGGCACCTACCCCATGGTTCACAATATTCCTCAAGTCACATATTTCCACAAGCAACAATAATGTGAGATATTTCAGGACACAAGTATCTCTTTGTGTAAATTCAAGCTAAACAAACATCAAAAACTACAATTACAGCCACAGTATCCATTAGTTTTCCTAAATTGTTTTACCGCCAGAGTATGTTGCAAAATACACTGTGTAACACATTCGTAATATCAATAACAAATCTTTCATGATGGTAATTCGATGTACGTCAACATTTAAACTTGATAGAATCAAGGACTTTTGACAGTTACAACCTTTTGTTCCATCAATATTCAAAAAATCAACATAACACGGCCTATATACTGTTCAACCTTAAAGCAACACTTGATGGAATTACACATTACACATACTTTTAATTAATGTGATACAATCAATAAAACACCCTTCCTATAAAGTACAGGATCTTTATAAATCACTGTCGCCTATATTTAAGCTTCTCTTCACATTTTGTATGTCACTAATAATCAACCTATCATCAGAAATTATGTCAACAGACTGGAGTTACTCTCAATCCTTTTTTTTTTTAAAACATGACAAGTCTTTGTTGTGAAAATAATGTTAACTATCTTAATGTAAAAAATTCCTTTCAATATCGATCAACAAACAAATTGACATAAAATAAAGAAATATACTATAAAATGTTCCAGGTAAAAAGTAACATAGAAAAATCAAACATGACAGGTGTAATACATGAAACCTACTCTGACTTAATGTGATTCAATCAATAGAACACCCTTCCTTCAATGTACAGACGTATATAAATCACTGCCGCCTATGTTGAAGATTCTCGTCACATTCTATATGTCACCAATCATTCTGTTGATCGATAAGTTTTATTCTGTATAATAATCGACAGGAGTGTTGTCAACAAACTGGAATTGCTTTCAAACTTGTCTTTGAACATAACACATCTTTGCCTTAATATTGTTAATTATTTTACTCTTACAAATTTCTTTTCAATATCAATCAAACATCATCCCATTTGTTTATGCAAAGTTTTCACTTTTAACTTCTTATATTTCTCTAATGAAAAGACAAAATAAATCATCTTGGAAAACATACAGCACATCTGAGTCATATCTGAGACACATAAAACAAAAACAAAAGAATTCCCATGTATCTATAGTGCTGGTCTAATTTATCAAGATACACTGAACATTTAGGTATGTATGCACAAAACTGGACTTAAGTTAATTACGGACTAAGTGAAATTAGATTTCTTTTTTTGACATCTGGGATAATTTATAATGGAATTTCTATAATCTGATCATTTTTCTGTTTTGGAATATTAGCATATTTTTTGGAAGAACAAAAAATTGGTTTATAAGTTAGTTCCAGACTAAGCCTGTTTTCTGCTCTAAAAATAATTTTAGTGATCTAGAAGAATACACAAATGAACCATTTTTCCAAAAATGTATTGTTTTTCAAAATCTTAAATTTCACTTACACAGACATTAAAGACTCTCTGCAGAGGGCATAATCAGCTACACTAAATTATTCTGTGGTGAGCTGTTATACAGATGCCAAAAGATAAGTAAAAGTCTCAATGAATAATCATGAAGAAGTCCAATATGTCCCATGAGCATATATGAATAGAAAATTGAAATACTATGCTCATTTCAATTGACTATAAATTGCTTGCTTTGGGGAAGCTGAACAATTTAAAGAGAAATTAGAAAAATATGAGACATATGTACCATCTTATTACAGGTGTGTTCAGTGACTTAGCAATGGTAATGATGACATTCACAGCAGGTTGAACCAATTCTCTTGCCAGCAGATTGACTAATGCAAACATGTGAGTGTAGATTTAGGTGACCCATTGGGAGGTGTTAGTTAAGGAAATTGGGATATTGTTTGTTAAAGACAAGATGTGGGACATCAGATTGTGATGGCATAAATGTCAATAGTTGTCAACAGAATTGATGCAAGTGATGAGAATAGTTAAGCTACGGTCACAATGTTCATACGATCAAAAGATTTGTTCGAATCATTTAAGAATGAGGTTTGTATGACGTTCGCACGGCGTTTGCAATAATAGGTATATTTTTTAACAAATATCTGACAAATGTTCATTTTTAAGAAATTTCTTTTCAGCGCAATGTTAATAGATGTATTTCCCGTTGACGAAAATGAGTTTTGTTTTAACATAGATTTAAAAATACCCTTACGAATGGTTGCAAACGCCTTACGAACAAGCTGCAATCAGTTGTTTTGACCGTTTCTTATGAACGTCGTACGAACGTCCCAAGAACATCGTACGATCAAAAACAGTTCTTAAGTTCGCAGCCTGGTCATTTGTCATGTTAAATATTTGTTACGAATGCCTTGTGAATACCTGCATAACGATTGCCACACAGCGTTTGTATGGCGTTCGCACGGCTGCCGTACGAACATCGTAAGAACTTCGCCATTGTAATTCCTATTCAAATGAATGCTTTTTAATGTGGATTTGCCAGAGACGTGTTAATCATCTCTCTGGGATTACCATATATAGTAATCACATTTGCTTTATATGTTGATATTGGCATGGTCAGTGAACATACCAATGGCTCGTCAATACTCAGAAGATGCAATTGTATGTTGTTCTTATTTGTTTATTATGTGAACAAGTAAAGGCAATGTGACTGATTTTTAATTTCAGGGGGACTGAATACCGTACTCTTACTTGAAGTTGAAAGTATTGAGTGCGAGTATGCTTTGTGATAGTGGCGCCAAGGGGAATTTGAATATGATGTCACCCCTCTTTTTTCATAAGTGAGAACTATGTTATAATGACGGTATTTTGTGCTGTAAAATTACTTTTACCCTACTCTTTTTTATTTCTCTAACTCTACACATTCTCTTAATACCCTTTCTTTATTTGTGTTTTCTCTATTTCGTCTTGTCTCCCCTTTTCCATACTTTGTTCTTGTACTTTATTGATTGACAATTCACAAGTCTATCGCACAAACACAGTAAGAAATGTGTGCGACCTTGTGAACTGATTATGAGTAAACACTCCTTAGTAAGGCCACTGCAAGACGCTCGTACGAAAGCTTATGAAGTAATCAAATAAACATTCTTAATTGTTCCTACGAATGCCGTACGAGCACCGTAAGACTATTGTGACAATAGCTTAAAGTACAATTTGTCCTTTGTAAATTGAGAATAATGAAAATTTTCATCAAGTTCAAGATTAACATACCTTTAATACCAGCAAGCGTGTTGTTGTTAAACAATTGAATGACCATATGTCCAAACATGATCTTCACGAACCATTACAAAGTGCATATAAACAGTTTCACAGCACAGAGACTGCACTTATCAAGGTCCACAACGATATCATGTGGGCCATGGAAAGACAGGGTGTTACCATTTTACTCCTATTAGATCTCAGTAGTGCATTTGACACCATTGACCATAATGTTATGATTACTAGACTTCAAGCTCTTATTGGTATTAACAGCATTCCATTATCATGGTTCCAATCATATCTATCTGGCAGGACTCAACGCATTTGTATTGATGGATCCTTTTCTACTTCACAAAACTTATGCAATGGTGTTCCACAGGGGTCTGTTTTAGGACCCTTGTTGTTTTTAATTTATATACTACCCTTGGGAAACATTATATGTAAGTTTGGTTTGGAATTGCATACATACGTAGACGACACACAAATCTATGTGTCAGTTAGCCCTACTTCATCTGATGCTGTAAAATCTGCTGTGCATAATCTGGAACTATGTGTGGATGAGGTTCAAAATGGATGTTTTCTAATTTCCTTAAACTGAATGCAGAAAAGACTGAAGTGATTGTTTTTGGATTTCGTGCACAACTCGCAAAGTTTTATATTCCATCGATTTATATAGCTGGGGTTGACGTCGAAATCAAATGCTACCCTGTTTCTAGAAACCTTGGTGTTTTGATGGATTGTGGAATGACAATGTGTGCGCATGTGTCAAATATTATCAGAACTGCAAACTATCATCTTATCAATATTGGTCGCACTCGCAAGATGCAAACTCATGAAGCCGCAAAACTTGCTGTTCATACACTTATCACATCGCGCCTGGACTATTGTAATAGCCTCTTGGTTGGTATAAGTAACACTTCCCTAAAGCGGTTACAAAATATCCAGCGCACAGCAGCACGTTTGATAATGAAGAAACGAAAATTTGATTCAATAACATCTGATCTCATCTCCCTTCATTGGCTTCCAATTAAGCAAAGGATTGATTTTAAAATTTTCCTTCTTGTTTATAAATCCATGAACAATCAGGCACCTGCTTATTTATCTGACATGCTGAAACTTTATTCTGCCTCAAGACAGCTACGATCAACACCACGCCTGTGGAACCAACTGCCAGTATCAATCAAGTCAGCTCAGACTGTTGCTACTTTTAAGAGACTTCTTAAGCATTATTTGTTTACAGTTGCTTATAACTGATTGACTCTATTGCATATTCTTGTTTGTATTATTATTTTGTTGCCTTTCAGCGCCTTTGTGCAAATTTTTGGTTTGTTTTTGGCGCTTTATAAATGTCAGTTTATTATTATTATTATTATTATTACCAAGTTTGTGCAAATTGTGTTAATTTTGCCATTTCAAAATATTTCAACAAAGGGTATTGTTACATTTCAATGATATGCATTTATAAACTAGTTCTATTCAAACTATGGAACAAATGTTTATATTTCTATTTACATAAAGACTCGTAACCATTTATAGTCATAGAACAAGCTTATTTCAGTCTTCCTGTCATGCACACATGTTGAATATTAGTGAAAGGAGCTTTAGTTTTCAATGTAATATGAAAGATGACCACTAAAGAGGTCTAAGTTTCAAATTTCAGGTGAATCGGGCAAACTGTTTTAATTCTATGGGCAACTATGTATTTCAGAGCTGCCCATATGTTACTGTGTAAATTAATTATGGTAACCATACTTAGACACACTTTCATTTAGATCTCAAAAATGGAACATAGCTCAGCTGTGAAAAATATAACCAATATTTTGGTACCAAAATCTCAAAAAAATTGGAAAAAGTTGAAGCAATCGCACCATAGTTTTTTAAAGTGTAAAATAACTTGTTCTAACCTGTATATGGTTCAAAATATTAGATTATTCATTGATCTGTTGTCTTTGCCACCAAAAGAGTTGGTAATGGATGATGGATCATGACAAATTTTGCAAATATGATACAGTGTTGGAAAGTGCAACAGAGTCTTATTCACAACACAATCTTTGGATATCTAAAGAGCAAAATATTTTCAATCAGCTTTGAAAAAATCAAAAACATGTCCTGAAAGGCAGGGAAATATCTACAAAATTAGAAGGAAGTACATACAAATTGAAAGGAAGAAAAGAGAAGATTAAACATGGCACTCTGGAACATTGTCCCGTATTGTATATCCTGATTTGTGGGTACATATTAGGAACCAGAAGTAGCCTGCATCAAAAATGCTCATAAAGAAATTATGAGACATAATTTTTTAAAGGTAAATTTTCTACATTTGGTAGATATTTTTGCATATCTAAGGCATAGGATTGGCTCAGAGAATACATTTCTTCATGAGGATTGCAAAAAACAATATGAAATGAATTTTAAATTTGTAAGTCATAAAAACAAACTCTCCGTTTTTTTGCAGAAAACATATCGTCACACTAATAAAATTATTGCCTATCTAACATTTTGAAAAGATTGAGAAAATTAAGAAAAGCAGTTTATTTTTTATATTTGGTTGTCTTTTTTGAACATGTCCTGTACAATACTTTGATGATGCAAAGCAAATATATAATAATTGTGTTTACATGTCTGTAGAAGTATTACATAACCACCAATAATCACTTTGGTAATTTTATAAATCGAGATAGGCAATTATATAAATAAGAAGTTGTGAGATAGGCAGGTTTATAAAGTGATATTTCTGCCCAACTTACAATGTATTGTCAGATAAGCAGGGATATAAAGTGAGCTAGGCAATTTTATCCTCAAAGAGTTGCAGACTTGGGTTTGGCAATTTTCATTCTGACTTTGTAGAACACAAGGTCATATACATTTCGTCAAAATGTTAGATAGGCAATAATTTTATTAGGGTGACAATATAAATTTTTGTCCGAAATATATATTTTGATATTCTCATCACATTAAAACTATCTTACAATTCTTGTATGTAATATTTTACAAGTTAATAACACCAAAGAATATTACATACCTGATCCATTCAACATTTATAATGCAAACAAAGGAGCAGTAAAGGCCAATATCTAAAGTGTTCCTTAACCTTCAGGTCATTTAATCAAACTTGAGAATGACCTTCAATCTTCAACTGCCAGGTCAAAAGTAAACACATTATTAAAGCTGAAGGCACAGGAGATGGAAAAAGATGCCAAATGCATTGATTTCCTGAATACGGCTATGTTATCCTTTTATGTGCATTGTACACCTTCTTTGTAGCTTTAGGGAATGTGGTTGGATTTCTAGATTTGGATGTGATAAAATGCAGACACAGACTATATGAACAAAAGTTCAAACATTAAAAGCAAAACGTGTAGAACAGGACCACAGTGCTATTCAAGAAATTGTAACTCATAGGTGAGATTGACCTTTCACATTTCAAATGCATATTGTCACACAAAATCAGTGTGTGGCTACAATATGCAACTCAAACTGTATTGTCACACAAAATCAGTGTGTGGCTACAATATGCAACTCAAACTGTTGTAAAATTTGCTTTAGAAGGAGAAACTTTAAAAACAACAACATTGTATGCAATTTGACACACTACGGATTTATATGATGGAAATATTTTAAATGCACAAACCAATAGAATACTAAAAGTTCATTTTAAATCATTTCAGCCACAAATAGAAAAACATGTTAAACTATAAGGTAACTTGTAGTGTCTCAAGAATTTTGAAGAACATGCATATTCAGGGCTATGTTCTGGTTTAAATCAAAGTCCCCTACATTTCCTATTTTTCAATCTGATGTAGAAATTCAATATGATACTTGCTCTCACAATATAACAGAAAAGCTGCAAGTAAAGCTTTAGCACGGCAGCCTCTGAAATCAAAATGGGCCAGACATGTCAATTCCACACATATTATTCTAACTTTGAGTTAACAGACATATTTTGGTCATGGTATAATGGCGGGCTTGGTAGTAAAAAGCCGTTGTCTATGCATACTGTCCATACATGTCCCTGTATAAATCATCTGGAACTGATGAATTTCAATGAGAGTAAATTGGCTTCCCAATAAAGGAACATATTTTTCAGATCCTATTCAACTTATTAGTTTTCATCTCCCAAATGCGTGATCTGGAAATCATTGAAGAGACATACTGGTCATGCTACACTAACAGGTTTGGTAGCAAAAACCTGTTGCCTTTAAATATTTTATGATGCCCCTATATAGATCACCTGAACTGATGTGTTTCTATAGAGTGAATTGGCTTCCTTTATACCAATAATTTGATTACATTATTTTAATAGATAATAGCACATCAGGCAGAATACAAGTTTAATTTCATAAGAAGTCTATCATTCTGGGCTTGAAATTAGGATTATATCAACCTGCACATCAATGTCTCTTTCGTCTACAGTAAAATAAATCAAGCATTTGTCTGTACTTACAACAGCAGATGAGTCATCTATCCTGTGGTTTACCAAGTTCACTTAATTCACATATGTGGCTGTCCAGCCCATAGGCTGTCCAGCCCATATGAGCCGTAAATGCCAGAAACTTCATTTTGCGCTACATGTGAAAATACATGTCAAGGTCGTAATTTGCCGAACTTGAATTTTTGACAGATTCACAATCCTTGTGCTTACCACAAAATACCAGCGAGAAAATAATAGGAAATGTAAAATAAGTATGCATATTTTTAAGAGAATCAACAGAAAATATAGGGCTTACTGATCTTTGAACGCGTTTATCTCAGTGATGCATTTTAATCCCTGACAGCCTTTGACGGACCATAACTTGTGTGAATTGTGTGAAGTTCATCAAGGTGTCATTTTAATCCTTAAAGCATGGTCTTTGCAAATAATTAAAAAGTGAAAATGACAATAGGTGGCATTTACGGCTGGTTTGGGATGGACAGTCACATATTTCCAAGAATAACAATAATGTGAGATATTTCAGTCAAGGATATAGGTATCACTTTGTGTAAATTCAAGTTAAACAAACATACGAACCAATTATAATTGCAGCCACAGTATCCATTAGTTTTTCTAAACTGCTTTTCTGACATTGATTATGTGATAACATCAGTACGTTGCAAAATTTATATACACTGTGTAACACATTCGTAATGTAAACAGTATACCCTTATACTAGTATGTAATATATATAACACAAATGTTGCATGATGGTAATTTGATGCACATAAACATCTAAATTTGATAGAATCATGGACATTTAACAGTTACAACTTTGGACTCCACCAATATTCAAAAAATCAACATAACACATACAAAAAACCATTCAAATTGTTCAAGGTAAGAAGCAATATTTTGAATATAAAAAACCTACTCTGAATTACTGTGATTTAATCAATAGAAACTCTTCCTACAAAGTGCAGAGCTAAATACATTTCTGTCGCCTATCGTAAGCTTCCCTTTACATTTTGAATCTCACCAATCATTCTGTTGATCAATAAGATTTCATTCTATATAATAATCAACCTACAAACTGAAGTGTTGTCAACAGACTGAAGTTGCTTTCATACTTTAGTTTCCTTGTAAACATGACATGCCTTTGTCATGACATTAATGGTAGCTGTCTTCATGAAACACATTTCCTTTTAGGTTTAATCAACTAACAAGCCATTTTCATGTAAAAATGGTAGTTTTTATATCATGATTGCAGTGATTTGAGCCGTGCACAAATTATTTTCCATTGCACAGCATGAAACAAACCTGTGTGATATCATAATATAAAAC
>JXSR01S045200.1:0-11258 GCA_000969725.1 Ophiothrix spiculata
AAACACTGTTATCATTGCAATTGTGGAAGAAAATAAAATGTTATGTTATGTTATGTTATGGGTTCTCAAATTCGGGCCATTAAGGACAAACGCCAGATCAAAAATACATCTTGGAGGGCCAAATTAAGACCTGTTTCAATGTTTTTCCTATACTTCTGTATTCCAGAAGCGATCAAAGGGCTAAATAAAAGTAGTTTGCGGGCCGGATTTGGCCCAGGGGCCGCTATTTGAGAAGGCCTGATGTAAGAGTTATGTTTAGGTATTTTGCGTTTAAGAGAATAAAACCTATTAGAGAAGTAATTACCCACTATAAGTTGTGGCTAACTCAATCGAGCCTTTTGAAGAAAGATCAAGAGAGACATAAGTCTTGATAAGGAGACTATCAAACCTACCTCCAAAGCTATTTGAATATTTGTAAACTAAATCAGGTTTATGTACACTAAGATGGGTTGTTTTATATTTTATTCTTAGTAGATTTAGATGATTATTTATCATTTATGTTTATGGACATTTGTGGTTTACAGTGCCATACTACTTTTTTGTGCAATTCATGATTTCTATGTGATGAAAATTTCACCTATTTTCTAGTTAGTAATAAATAAGAGCTCAACATCAATACATGCTGAAAATATCACTTATTTCCAACCTTTCTTTTCAAATTAGAAACTTTTTCAGCATTTTCATCAAATTCCATAGGCTATTGTGTTATTATTACTACCGAGAGCACCGGCAGTAATTAGAAAATGACACACTTTCTCACTTTAAAAAAAAAATGCAAGAATGTTTTAGAGGTTTGTGACATATACCAGTCAAGGAATCTATTTAGCTTAAAAACTTCGTTTTGATAGAGGTGACCTTGAGGATGTAAAGTGGAACACAAATTGTTCCTTTAATTAAATCCGCTTTACTTCTTTATTATAGGACACTTGCAGAATGAGAATTGTTAAATGATTTCATTGTATCATCTGTAAAATTTAGAAAATTAAGAGATGATGTAAGACACTTTAAGAGTTACAAACATATGAGATGGATGATGGCTCACCCCGAAAGGGTCCCCCCTTTGCAGCTGATATCAATTTTGATTTTATCATTTCATCTGTTACAGTATTTTCTAAGCTTTAAAATGACACCTTACTTGTTGAAATTGATCAAGTCGATCACATTTTACAACAGGAAATGTGCGGGAAATTCTTATTAATTTCTTTATTTTTTGCTGCTTATTTTCATCAGTTTCTGGAAAAGTGTTCTGTTGCAAAGTCCCCCTTTCCTGGGTGAGTCATCACATGTATAAAAAAGAAAATATTGTGTACAGTGCATGCAGTATTCTCAATGATTTTCTTGGCATTAAAAGTGTGGTCTTAGACTTCAACAGGATTGGTCATTTGAGTAGATTAATCTTGTGATTTATTTACTAATTTTACAGAAGTTTGTTCAAAGCTTTGGAAATTTCTTTAGGTATCTTTAAGTATCTAAGTTTAATGTTCCTTGCTCATATTTTTTTATGAATTTGTATAGTGCTTACCAAAAGCTAAGGACAACATTTTCTGTATATCCAGAAATGGAAAGTTTAATTAATGCTTAAAATTTCTCTCTGAATATGGGTGTTCAACAGGTAGAAGCCGTCAAGTATTTTAACGTCAGACCTGCTGTCTGGCATTGATGCAAATGTATAATCTTTTAAGTGGGTAAAAGGGAATTCTAATCCTTCATATTTGCTGGACATTTTGCTGTATGTTATATGAAAGTCATGTTTAGTTATTTTTATCTGTGATCTGGATCTATATTAAAAGGACCTTCACATC
Source organism: Ophiothrix spiculata (assembly GCA_000969725.1). Taxonomy (NCBI): domain Eukaryota; kingdom Metazoa; phylum Echinodermata; class Ophiuroidea; order Amphilepidida; family Ophiotrichidae; genus Ophiothrix; species Ophiothrix spiculata. The sequence goes on from JXSR01S045200.1 coordinate 1,803, forward strand.
GCTCTTTGTATAAAACCTAGAGAAAACAGTTTTACCAATGGTCACTGAACTAGAGATATGCTTGCGATCATTAGATTTATCAATATCTCTAGATTGGGTATGTCTCCGAGTTTTTTACACAACATTTATAAAACACGCTTGCCTTTAAGGTTCATTCATTTAATAATTTTTGGACCAATCATATCATAATATTCTTGTTGTGAGTTAAATTTTTTTTTTTGAATAAACTTTCAACAATGTCTAGTAATATCCACTTTTATATCCTTAAATATTTGTGATAATTCCTTAAAGAATTTTATTAATGGAATGCACAGTTGACCATACATATGGTAGATTTGATATGGCATATCGTATTTGTATGAACTTTGCTTCTTTAGAGATGAGACTATTAAGAAACGGATATCCTTCAATGCAAAGAATATGTCTGGCATATGAAAACAGTGTAAAAAATCTCTTTTATTACACTTTTATCCATGATTCATGGCGGCTTAGCTGTAAGCTTATACAGCAGACTATTATATTCACCACATACCTATATTGGAATATAGCAGACAACCCAGACTTATTTTCTCACCCAACACCTAAATTGGAACATACTGTTCTTGTCATGTATCGACACACAATTTGTATTCTAGGTTCTGAAACAGTTCCTTAGGGGTTCAACACATGGCAATGACGAGTTGGTCTGAATAATATCCCCAGCCGAGCTGTATTTGTTGAAGAAATCTTGACGTGATTTGTACTCTTTTCATTGTGTCACATGCTTAGAAGAACTGTCTGCTCCTGTTTATCACTCACAACACAGATTGGCTATGTCTTTAAGTTAAGCTTAAATCACTAACATAGATGGGATAAACTAACTGTAACAAATATACCCTGGGGCAGTTGATTTGTAAACGCTGGAGTTTCAGTCAATTTGATGTTTTACGAGTAAAACATCCTCGTAAAACATCAAATTGCAAGTTGGCCTGAGGTTAACTTTGAATGCCATGACAATTTTGATTTGATTTGTGATGTAATTTGGTTGTTGTATGTCCAGGTACTTCTCTCGCTTCAATTTACTGTGTACAAATTGCAGTCAGGTATTCTGAATACAAGATTCAAATTTGCAATATTATTGATAAAGCTACATGTATACCCAATTGATTTATCAATCTCTTCCGTATTCTGAACACAAGATTCAGATTTGCAATGTTTATTGATAAAGATACATCTAATTGATTTATCAATCTCCATAATGTTTGAGATGAAATTCACGTCAGTGTTTGATAAACTGAACCTGTCTCTGGAAGGGCTACTTTACTTGTAGATTATTTGGATTATTTTTCCATGCAGAATTGTTCATGAAGGGAGGGAATCATGATCTTTTTTGTGTGTGGTAAATTAGTATTTTAAGCTTAATTACAATGTACTATGACCTTCTTATAAAAATTACCACATTTGCAGTACTTGTAGCAATTTTAGAATCCAATATATCTGTTATGTAATATGTTTGGGATTTGTTGGTGTTTTTACAGTATTTGAATGTAAGCTCATTATAAACTAACATTTTGGATAGGACAAACTACTTTCCAAGTTGCTTCACATTGTAATTCCTCAGAGCAATAATCTGATCCTTTGAATACAAATTTTGACCTTTAAACTTTCACCTTTTTGATATTTGCAAAGATCATGTTATAAGGATTAAAATGACACCTCAATGAACTTCACCCGATTTCCAGAAGTCAAGTTATGATCCGTCAAAGGTTGTCAGGGAGTAAAATGTATAACTGAGATAAACACATTCAAAAATCAGTAAGCCCTATATTTTCTGTTATTGTCCTCAAAATATAAAGATATATTTCATATTTCCGATCAATTTTAATGAAATAAAACTGTGCAGGTGTTTGAAGTAAGCACAAGGATTTTAATTCTGTCAGCAAATTACGACCTTGACATGTATTTTCTACTGTAGCGCAAAATGAAGTTTGCTGCATTTATGGCTCGTTTGGATGGACGTTCACATATATATAAATCCAAGCATTGCTCCTGTATACTTGTACTGTCTGTATGCCCTATATAAGTCATGTGAGGTTTACCTCCAGCTTTGATAAGTGATTGAGAAATTGATCAATGTTGACATTTTTGTAATAATCAATCTAGTCACAGGTAATTTATGATGCGTTTGTAATAATTGCAGTATATTCTCTACTGAATATTAAAGCGATATTTTGTAATTCTAATAACATCCTTTATAAGGGTATTTATTGGAAACCAAGCATAGTATGCTATGTTATTTTTTCACAGATATGATTTTGTCATTTTTGCTTAGTGAAAGAAAATGGTAAGGATATGTTAAATTGAGTAGCAGGCTTTTGAACAGTTTTTAAATTATAAAATACTTTGCATTGAATAGTCATCAAGCCATGTGGTAATTATACTCTTAAAGGGAAGTTAAAATGGTTAACAATTTAGAATCCAAAAATAGCTGTTTCTACTATACTTTACAGTTTGTCACACATCAAAACTTGTATATTAACATGAAGTTACAGAAAATGCAAAATTATGAATTTAAAAAACCTCAAATGCAACAATATAAGTAGTGTGAATTTCAGATGCTAGAAGCAATAGTATCAATGTATAAGATGTGTGTATTATTTTTCACAACATAACACTCTTTTTACTATGATAATTGGCACACTTTATTTTAGAAGATATAATAATTGAATTTGACTTGTAATTAATTGAAAACCCATTTCCGTGGAATTTAATCACCCGGTTCTAAAATATGGAAAACAGAACAATTCAGTAAACTATGAATTTCTGTAAAGGAAGAGTGTTTTTTTGAATCTCTCTTTTGACATTTTAGGGTATCAAATTGCCTGGTAATTATAACTTATATTCATTTGTATTGATTAGATTGATTGAAATAAGCAGTTGAATCTATCTACTTTAAAATATGCAATTAGCAATTACACTTAATCTACTGGCTCTGTTGCAGATGTTGTGTTTTCTCCTGAGTCAAAGGTAAATGCATTTAGTAGTGTTAGTAAGCTGGGTAGAGTCTACTTTTGTACAGCTTTTCTAGTCCCTTGTATGTAGCAGATTAGCAATCCTCTTCATTTCAGTTCGGCGGAACTCACAATTCGGATACGTATCTGAATTCGGATATTCCGTTGACAATTCTGATACCCGTATCCGAAAGTTTTGGCCAAATTATTTTGTTTTCTGTGATAAGAAGCTATCAGGACATGTTTCGAAGCTGTTCCGCTGGAATTGCAAGAAAGATGTTTTACATGTACTTGCCAGCTTGCGCTATTGTTTCCTGCGCCACGACAGGCGTATCAGAATTCAGATACCCCTCCATATCCTTATTCGGAGTTGTGAGTTCCGCCGAACTGATTTAGGCATCAGTTCAGGTGCTGATGTAACTTTTGAGGGTACAGAATCTTGCCAGCCCAATGCAGTCAGGGCCAGTTTATAAAGTTTTGTACAGGTGGCCATAATAATGATAATACTAATAATAATGGAAACTTGTAAAGTGTAAGCATCTGTCTAAAAAAGATGCTCACTGCACTACAGACAACAAGAAATACAATAATAAGAAACAGTCTTCTTAAATACAGTACTATACAACAAAAAGTACACTACAAGTTTTCAGCGAAAGATATTTGAAAAAATTAGTTTTTAAAGCAGTCTTGAATGAAGATAATGTACCAGTGTTGCACCAGTATTACAAATATAAGATGGCAATTGATTCCATAGCTTTGAAACACAGTTAGCAAAAGAACGGTCACCAAAGACATTGTTTGTTCTATGTTCTTATAAAAGATGGCATTTTTTAGAATATAGTCCAGTTCGTTGAGGTGCATAAACATAACTGCTTGATGAGTAAACTAAATTATGTTCTCTAATTTCAACTCCGATATCTACTACAGAAGCCATGCCTCTTACCAAGCCATGATTAGATACTCATTCAACTTATTTTCAATTACATTGAATATCATATTGAAGGGTGGGTCTAGAGAGAGTCGAGGGGGATGGATTGCCCTTAAAGGCAAATGAAAAAATGGAGAAAAGGAGACAGAAGATTGTGAAGAAATAAGAGAAAAAGGAGAGAAAATAATTTGCCAAGAAATATCCACCACATACAAGCCCTTTATATATCAATTTTACAAAATGGCTGTGTATGTGTCAATTATAAAAAAAATCTTTCGACTTCTGGGGACACATGCCTCTCATGCTGGTACACATTCATCGGGACATTCATCACCTTACAAAATACTACCTCTGTGCATATTGATATGGTCTTTGAAAGGTAAACAATACTGGCTCCCATAAAAAATTATATGTAGCAAAACATTGCAGTGCCCAAGTGTCTTTGACATGTCCATTTTTAATGGTTATCCTTGAAAGTGTAAAGTGTTAAAATCTATCACCATTTATATCTTTCAATCAAATTCCTTCTCTCAGGTGTGTTCAAAGTGTTGTATTTTCATCATATGTTTTTGCATCCCCGGTCAGTCACCTTGAAAATTACATCTTTGAATAAGTTATGCTGATTGCATTGTTACATTATGACTGCTTGTTTTGAAAAAGTGACAACAAACGAAAACATACACTTTCCAAATATTTTGATCAAATCATTTGCTTGTTTTAGATATTGCAAGTGGATTCATATTACACATATAAGAAAGAAAGCTTGTTTTGTTATATGTGCATTCTGTCAAAATATCACCAGGTGTTTAGAACTAACCATGTGTTGCTTTAGGAAATTCTGCCTGTGATTTGTTCAAATATTAAATATTTGTTTGCATATTTGTTTGAAGTATGTATGCAGAAAAGCATAGTGATAGCTTCAACCAAATTCATAACTACTGGTACTAAACCATAATGGTTTCACATCTATTTTTGGTAACATAATTTGCTTTTAGGTAAAGATCCTTTTGAAGGAATGATGTATTAAGTCTATCATCGCCCACTTAATTGTAAATAGCAATAGATTTTCTTTTTGAATAAAATTGAATAAATGTAGATTTGTACACTAACTACACAAACTGCTAGTAAATAAGATCTGATCTTCAGCAGCAACTTGTGCATTGGTATGAACTACATACATAGGGTACAGAGTATACAGTATACACAGTCAAATGGTGTGAAATCATGTGATGATAATAGAAGGAAACATATCACTAAAAGGCACTGGTTGTAGGCAAGGTTTGAAGGAGGCCTTAGAGGCAACTAAAGCAGATGGGAGGGAAACAGGCTGAAAATTTCAAACCTGTAAGCATTTTTTATGCCACGCTAATTTCATTAAATCAAGTACATTGGCATTTGTTTTGTGCACAGAGGAAATGAGACTTATTGGGTGTAAGGCAAACTGTTTATGAAAATGTCATCATAATTGTGAGCAGTTCATCAGAGATTGATCACTCTATTGGTGATAATTGTGAAATTGTTGTGACGAATATGAAATTGGAAGCAATCATGAGGTGTTAGATTGTCATTTTGTGTCTGTCAGGAAAAGATGGATAGAATATTGAGCTGTTTTGTGCATGGTTGAACAGGAGCATAATGTTTTATTTTTAATTTTAGACCAGTATGTATTTCAAAAGAATACTAGAAACATGTTTTGTTATCTTTCAGGACAAACTATATGAATAATACTGGAATAAAGAATAAATATCAGCTAATACCATCAAAATTGTGAGATCTCGTTGAAAACATTAAATTCTATCAAGAGAGTCCAATTTGCCTTGTCCTGATTTGATTAACTGTTAACATTTTTGTTGGAATTTGAAAGGCCTCAATGATGAGATAATGTTAAGGTAAAAAGAGATGGGAATCACTCGGTTGCGTGATTTTGTGTGCCACACTTATTTCATTATATGAAGTACATTGGCCTGTGTTTTATTGAGGTAATGTGCTGAAGTGGTTTACTACTCTCTTTATGTAGGGAAAGTCAAAACAAATGTTGTTTTTTTTATCAGACAGAATTCTGCTCTATATAATTCAGAAAATGACATAATTCCTTTATGTCAAGGAATTCAGTTACGGTTCATTTACCGTAAAGGAATTCATTCACACTAATTTTAAATCAATCTTTGAAGCAACCTAATCGGAGAACATTTAAAAGTATTTTCATACTGAATGGGACCTATTCTAAAAATCTAGCTATGAAATTTTGAATTTTTTTAAAACTATACAGTAAACATGGTAAAGGAATTCCTTTGTGGTAAATGCACCGTAAAGGAATTATGATCTTTCCGGAACTAATATAAATGAATTGCATAACTTGGTGAATGTTGACGTAATTGAAGTTAAACAATATAGCATAAAACAGGGTAAACTTTGTAGTATGTTGCTACCACAGTAAACGATGCACTGTACACTTAGCTCTTGTACAATTGCAATGTCCACATTACTTCACTCATTTGTGGTCTGTTGTTTGCCTTAACCTCAATAGCAAGAAAACTGCAATTGTGCTAATAAAATGCCAACTTTTGTCAAAGATTAGGCTATCTACTTTACGTCCCAAGGTATATATAATAATAATAATAATAATACACAACATTTATTGAGCGCCTTATACAACTGTTTCAAAGCGCTGTTGCCTTTTATTACGCTGCCATCAGGAAACCGTCACAATCATTTCACATTCACCTAGGAGTCGCTGGCCAAGCGCGCACCCTAACTGCACTTAGATTGTAATGTTTCCCATAACAGCTTCCCAATAACGCTCGGGTAGACGAAGCAATGAGGATTAAATGCCTTGCCCAAGGACATAACCCGTTGGCCCTAGCAGGGCTCGAACTCACGACCAAACGATTCTGAGTCCTGCACTTTTCCACTAGACCACACAAGCTCCCATGATACATAAAATGGAGAAAAATAGTCAGATTTCCTGGTGCATAATCACACCATTGTAATATTTTCTTAATGAAGAGACAAACCAGATTCTGAAGCCAAGAGCAATCAACATAGCAATCCTGGTAATGGGAGTGTAACTGAAGATGGATATAAAGGTAGTGTCAATAGTATGAAGATATGGAATGTAAAATGGATGTAATGGGAGTACAACACAATATGATGCAAAAATGTATCTTTCTCAAAGTGGGCTCACAATGGGGTTGATATTTGCCCATGTATTTATAAATGAGAACATAATGTTTATTCAAAAATAGGATACAAAACCAGTTTCTTTTCATTGTTTTTTTCATTTAGGGGGGGTAAATTCTATTAAAAACTTACATAAATTCCAAATGAAAAATAGTTAAAACGTAACAATTTTAAGGATTAACAAAACTGTATTACCCATTCTATCACTATGGTTTCTCTATAAATGCATGTCATATGCTTCACAATATTCTATTAAATAGCTTTTGAGATTTGCAACAGTTTTAACATCCGATAGAAAAAACAAAATAATTGTAGCTATAGATAGTAGGAACTGAAGTCAGTAAAGTGAATTAATAATATACATTTGCATAAGAAACAATTATCACCGTTTGGGATAACTTAATCCAAATTGTTAAGTTAAATTTTATTTTCAGAAAGTAGGCAGCTATTAACTGTATCTGTTGATACACTCCAGGTATTGAGGAACATTTATCAATAAAAAGAGGCAATGATGAGTGCTAAAATATTGGATGACTAAATCTGCCTCACCAATCATGCTTTAAGCTTAAAGCTTACTCACTATTTTTATTGATACACATAGCAATATGAAACTCATGGTTATAGTAAAAGCAGAAATATGTATGCATCCCTGTTTTGCCGTAGCATGCATCATGTTTCAACTTTATTTTCAGCTTCTTCATATTATTTTTGTAATTGCCTGTAAGCTTATACCTGGTTCTCAGCTGCCTGAATTTAGTTGCATTCAAGACCCTTGTGGGCAAAGTAATAAGGATATTTTGTCAATAATTTCAGGGAAAAGGTGATATCTATATGGTGCCAAATTGCTTATTAATTCTCTGCACACCAGTTGTTTTCTTAGTGAAAGTATGACTGTTATCAAGACAATTTAACTATGTTTCTCTCAAAATATCAGGAAGAAGTTGCTTAAAATTCTGACAATGTATTTTGGTGAATGATTGTAGAATATTTGCCTAAGGGAGGCAATACTTTGTTCCTAAAAATATGTTTTTACTTCAGGCATTGTTAGAAAATGTCTTTCTAAAGGCATGGATACAGTCACGATATTGGAAAAAAGTGTCTTAATTTGATTTTAAATTGTAGAAACTGCGAGAATATAAAGTATTCAGGAACTTGAGTTTGGTTTTATCAAACTCTCTTTTGTCTTAAAATAATATTTTGATGAAAATCACATCCATTAATGGTGGGCTGAACAAGTGTAAGAAGTAGAGAGGCAATTATCTTGTTGAAGAAAAGGGAAATTTTAGTGCACAGTGTTTGAAAACTTATTACATGTCATGGAATAATCAGTATATATCTATTATTTGTTGTGTGTAGAAAAGATTAGAGTTAAACCATAAGTTAAAACTGTCATTTTATGTTCATATGTGAATTTTTTGAAGCCAGTTCCAGTTTCAGAGATAATATTTGTGAAAAACTTATATCTATGTGATACTGATTGCATTTAACATTTCTTAAGGCAACATTAGTTGGATTTAATAGAAATGATCTACTCGATATGATAAGTCATACAGTTCTATCTTCCCACGAGCAATGATTGACTGAAAGTCTGGGGGTTGTAAGTCTGTTTGTGGGTGATATATATTGATGTTGTTGCCAACATTTTGGATATCATTTTCAAAGATCAAACCCTGATAACATTTAGAGTTTAAAATTCCTTAGGGAAAATAAACACATATGTAAATAAGATTCAGTGCTCAGATTGGTATTTACTCTTTATTTGGTTATATTTTGGACTCAAGATCAGCTTAACATTTGCCAACACAAAATCTATGAAACTGTATAAAGAGCAAAATTTTAATTGTTGACCAATAAAAATACTGCTTCCCACCTGTACATGTTCAGGCCTGTCCCTGAGTCTCCATCATAGCATGTGACAGATTCAGTCCATTAGCGTGAACTTCCTGACCCATTTGATAAAAAGATTTGTCAAGTTTATCCAAATATTTTCAACAGAGCATGGACTGTAAACCAAATGCACTTAAAGGCACTGGGCCAGGGAATCGAACCTGGGACCTCATTGGTGCAAAGCATGGGAACTGCTGCTGCACTAACCAGCCCCATTAATATTTTCATGCTCAATAATCTATTCTAAGAAAACAAATCACTTTATGGTCCCTGAGATACACTTATTTAACATTCACATTCTTCTAAGTGAGGAATCCCTTTCAAGAGTTGATTTTACTGGTGGAAATGTGGACTTTACTGGTATTCTTCTTTACAAATTTACATATACTTTGTTACGACCCAAAACAAGGATCAAGGTCAGAATTAACCTTTCGGGTTCGAGCTAAAAGCAAAGCAAGAATAAATACACTG
>JXSR01S045202.1:6500-22201 GCA_000969725.1 Ophiothrix spiculata
CTCTTTAAACTTGTTTGGGTTAAAGTTTTCCTGAAGATTCCAGTAAAAACCATATCCTGTGTGATTTAAAATGTCTTTTAAATTGGAAATCCATTCCCCTGCAATATAAGATTACGAAGTCCAATTACATACTTTTTACAGTGCATAAACCACTTAGGGAAAGGATGAAATTAGACAGACTTCGTCCGGTAATTTCCCCCTGCAATATAAGATTACATCCTTTTTTACAGTGTATAAACCACTTATACAAACCTCCATACGCATGCTTTACAAGATAAAGAGCGGTAACTCTATCAAAATCTAGAGGTTTTTTACTTCTTAGATAAAGGGAAACTGTTACAAACGTCAATGTTCCTCTCAAAATGAGATTACGATCTATTGATGACAAAAACAACAGATTGCGTAACTCTACCAGCTTTTTAAAACAACATAATACGAATGTTACAATGTTACGCATGAAGAGACAGGATATACTTTTTATGTTTCATGCCACAAGTCTTTGTTATTACATTAATTTCTAATCAATCACGGATATTTAATGTTGTAAACCATCAAATGTTTGGAATCACATACAAAAATAGTGTGGTGTATTGATTTTATCAAAACCCCTCCGTTATTATTAGAAAAACATTAGAATCATAAGATTATAAGATAAAAATGACTTCAATTGCACCAATTATTTGTTAGCCCATAGGCAGGGGCGTAACCAGCTTTGACCGTCCGGGGGGCAAGACTCAAGAGGCTTCCCGATTTTTGTATATGCTTGAAAAAAAATTAAACGCGCGCGTGGCGCGCGCGCAAAAATATGTGGACAATTTTGTTCATTTTAGCTAAAAAACGCCTATTTTTGGATGAAATAATGGTTTCTTTCTCTTTTTTTCTCTCCTTTCCTTTTTTCTTCATTCCTTTTCTTTCTTTTTCTCTTTTCCTTTCCCTTTTCCCTCTTCTTTCCCCCTTTTCTTCTCCCCTCTTCTCTTTTTCTCTTCTTCCTCCCTTTCTTCCCTTCTCATTTTTTTGCTCTCCTTCCCGATTTTTTTGGGTCCGGGGGGGCAAGCTGCCCGCCCGGACACCCCACTGGTTACGCCCCTGCCCATAGGAAGTACTGGCCGACACATGTCACTGTCTTTTATATAACAGTGTTGACACACAAGTTCTGTTCAAATGCTTCGTATTAACAGACAAAAGTTTTAAGATTTACAAATAGTTCACAAATTGCAATTGATCAAAGAAGTATTGAATTAATCCAACCGCACATAATAAGTATGGGATAGGCTATTGTCTTCTACAAATGCAAACAAGTCTAGGCGTTATGCTTTTGCTTTCGCTCTGGTAAACACAGAAGGATTGTTACGGATTGCAAAGTGGGGATTATCGATACTTATTGACTCCGGTGAATAGAATAAGTAATGGGTTAATAAAATATTTTACAAAAGATTACAAAATGCAATGTTATGCATTTACAGCACAATTCAACTGATTTCATTGTACCATACCCTATTACAGTCTATTGATCACACAGAATACTTTGTTAAGTTGTTTTGATTTTGCCTGCACTGCAAAAAAGTTGGGCATTTTTGGGGTGATTTCACCCAACGTTGATGAAGTATACATCCCTACCAACGTTGGGCAAAACACAAATAACACTGTTGGGCACACATCCCTGCCCTAATGTTGGGCAAAACTATATAAGCGGAAACGCGAGTCCATCTGCTACCTTTGGGGTAAAAGCTATACAACATTTTGGCAAAAGTGTGTGATCTACAGTGCTTTTTCAGTTTGCCCGACAGTTGGTAGGGTTGTATATTTGTCAAACTTTCTTGCAGTGTATATTTTATAAATGCATAACAGTGCATTTTGTAAGGTTTTGAAAAGTATTTGTGATTTGATAGCGTTAGTGCGCGCGAAGTAATCCAAAAATTAATCAATGCAAAATGGAATGACTTCTTCATTTAGGGGCAAGCAATACTTATAATAATAGTCTTTGTGTAACAGATGATAGATCATACATCATAACAGTAAGCAAAGTTTTACCAGATTTACCCCAGTTGGATTAGAGAGAGTCCGTCTGCATCTGTAGACAGCGGGGCACAAGTAGCTAGCCTTCATTTAACTTGACCGGGAACAATGGTCATGTTCAAATTCTGATGCGGGAGACTTCAATAAAGAGTAACATTTACGGACAACTGACATATGAGGCCAAAAAGGTACACTTTTTGAACAGCTTTAAAAAAGGTCTCCCTAACGAACATACGATTCATGACGATCTCATGAACCAAAATTGGATACAAAATATAGTTTTAAAACGTTTCTATCATTTTTTCTGTAATACAACAATACGCATTGCCACCGATAGGAAATTTTCACACTATAGGGGGACAATGCAGTAGAATTTTTCAAAAAGCGAAGGATTTGGCTTAAAATGAAAACCCGATCGGGAGGGCGGGAGTTCTATCAAAAATCGGGAGACTCCCGCCTAAATCGGGAGACTTGACAGGTATGTTATGGGATCCAGAACCCAGTAAAGGTGCCAGGACTTTCTAATATTTCCTTGCTTCCAATAGAATTGTTTGTACATGTAACATAAACATGGCTCAAATAGCAGACCTCATCCCAATTTTGAATTTCAGATATGTTTCATAACGAATACCTTGACGTAAACAATCCATTTGGACGTAAAGCATGACGGAAGACTGAGTTCCGTCATTTTCTTTAGAACCAGTCCTAAGTCGGTCATGATAAATCATAGGCCCAGCTCAAAAGTATGAGTATAATTGTCTATGCTCCTGAAAACTTACCGATTGGCATGATTTGGGTAAGTCAATAGTTTTTGCTACTAACGTTCAAAACAAAATTGGTATATAAGATAAATATTGTAGGTTTTTTTTCTTTCAGGCAATAGTAAAAACCATTGCCCCTAAGTGACCTTGAGACTACCGTTCTGTCTATGGAAATAGTACATAGTTTCAAGATCATTTCGGGGCAAAAGTTTTTACTATAGCCCTCATGAGCAGTCAATTTTTTCCGGAATAGAAACTGCTGGATTCAAGTATGGGCAGTTACATGTTTTATTATCTAGGCTCAGAAAACAAAAATAAAACACATATACAACTATTTAACAAATCGTGTAGATATATACTTTGACAAGGGTGTATGGTTAATAAATGATAGTGTACGCCATCTCCGAGTAACGAACTCGAATTACAATTCTCAAATACCATAGCTGGCGCGCTGTCTCTTGCCATGAAAAACTGTTGACAATAATTATTGATAATGTTCTTTGGTATTTTTTCTATGAAAAATTAGAATGGCAAGTTCAGACTGAAGCTCGTTTAACTCGTTTAATTCACGGCATTCCATTAACAATTGTTAATTTATATGCTCCAACTAATTACAAAGAGAGAAATTTGTTTTTCAAAAAAAACTTATTCTGGATAAGGAGAAATTCAAGACATAGTGTAATCATTGGAGGTGATTACAATTGTGTTCAAAATAAGAGTAAAGACACACAAAATATTAAGAACAAAAAAGTAGAATGCATAAATTTTTATAATATTATCAAACAGTTAAAATTTATAGATATTTGAAGAATATGTTTGCCAAATAAAAGACAATTTATAGACTTGACATTAAATATGGAATATATTTTTTCTTTTGGTTTCCATATTGAATAATCCGCCACATCTCGGTATATGAAAACTCCAGGAATGTGTATTTCATCATATTTGAAGATATACATGTAACCTTTAAACTCAGACCCTTTTTGTGTATACCTAGGTGACACAGAGAAAATGGGGAACTTGAAAGTACAAAAACCTCTAAAATTTGGGTCCAAAACTCGTACACCATAATACGGAATTAAAAAAATTAAATTTGCCGTAGTTTCTTTAATGCTTTACCTTGACGCTTGAAATTTTACAATGTTGTTTTACATATTGTTGGTTACAAATTATGACCAAACACTGCTCACTATGTCATTCATAAGAAGCGTACGGCGCATGGACTCTCCATGCGGACATTCCACTCGTGATTGGAGAGTTCGGACAGGTCTCTCAGCCCAAGTATTAAGCACAGCCTAAAGTCACTCCTGTACATGATGGTTTGATGTAATTTGTTGTTCATCGATGTGTTACTGCAGCCGAGAAGTCCTCAAAAGAGTTAATATCTGAAGATCTTGAATCTTGGTGACTAACTTTTTGTAAGTCTTTGAAAAGATGTGACATTTAGTGCTGGCTTTAAACCGCTAATCATTTAGCAAACAAACCTCTAATCATTTAGCAATCAGGGATTGATTATATTTTCATCAATATGGCGATGTAGCTTATTAAAACATAACTTTGAACTTTATTAAGAACATTGTCCTTAATAATTTATTTAACACCATTTAAGGAATGCGACGTTCACGGTATCTTAGGTTAATTCGCGTACTTATTCGGACTCGTTTGGTATTCGAAACTATAGTGACGCACTGAAAAAAATCTAAAAGTTAAGGAGCACACTATTATCAAAAGAACGATGTGAAGAGAGGTCTGAACAAAAACTGATTTGTATAATCAAGCAAATTTACTATAAATTTGATATTTGATAAAAAGTGCAAACATCTATGTATAAAGAACATGTAACATGATATTCCAACTTAGCGGGCTGAAATCTGATATTAAATTTCAAGTCACCTACACACCATGCAGCAAGAACATTGCACTCATATATGAGTTGTAATACGACACTTTTGATATTAATAATTAGGGCAATGTTAATTTCAACAAAAATGTCCTGAAGACAACATAACAATGTTTGCAGTTTCTTTAAAGAAATTATTGACTTGCACCTAAAGGCGAATGCTGCGTTTGCATTTTTACTAAACATGTTAACTAGGTGAATTTGTTTCTGTGCATCTACTTAAGTTTCAATAGCCCCAACATCATCACAAAAATCAACAAAGAATCGTGTCTTGTGATATTTTTAATATAATTTTTATTATTTTTCACTCCACCATTAAACGTACATTTAATTTGCGTCATTTGAATACGCAAACCTGTTTAAAAGACACATTTTCACATATTATTTTTTATTAATTAACAAAACTTATATGTTCCCATACGAATACTTCATGACTTGAAAACACTTCAAGACTATTGTTTGACAACATATCTTTGAGAAAAATATAAAATAACCAAGGGTTGTAAAAAACTAAAACCTTCAGTTGATGATGGTAATTAAGGGTTTCAAAAGACAATTAGGCAATCCTCCTTTAGAATTAGCAAAGTTTCAAATGACTTAAATACTTAAATATCCGAACACCTGTTGTAACTACAAAGTACCACTTAAAACACTGATAACCGGATATTTACCAATGCATTAAAATATCGCATCATATACTGGATAACACATCTGTTTTATGTTAACATACATAAGGATTGATTTATGGATTACCTACCACTTTCTATTACAATTTCCAAGTTCCGCAACCTTAAAGGTACAATTCATGATTTTCATGTGGCCTCTTTTCCAGGTTAATTAAAAGAAGAGTACAACATAAGTATATACTGAAAATTTCACTTGATTCCGACCGTTCGTTTCTAAGTTACAAACTTTTCAGCATTTTGAAAATCCCCATAGACTACTGTGTTGTAATTACTGTCGGGGCCCCGACAATAATTAGAAAATAACACATTTTCTCACTTTTCTCAAAAATGCAAGCACATATGAGAGAATGGTTTGGGGATCGTAACATATACCACTTGAGGATTCTTATAAGCTAAAAAAATCAAATTTGATAGAGGTGACCTTGAGGGTGAAAAGTGAATCATGAATTGCCCCTTTAAATTATTTGCATGGCCTACATTACCAATCAGGTTATGTTATACATCTCACGTGCTGAATGTTTTGTTGTTGTTGTTGTTGTTGTTGTTGTTGTTGTTGTTGTCAGATAAAATCAGTCTTCATCATAATGTAAATAACGTAAAGTAATGTAAAATATGCTTATACAATTTATAACCCTACCAAATAATTTACCCTCGGTCAAAAACATTTTATCCATTACAGATATAGAAATAAAACATGCATCTGATAAATTTATTTCTTGATTGTTCAATTCAAAATAATTTCAATAGAAAAACTGATACATGGTATCTAATCAAAATGAAACAGGCTATACAAACTTGGAACTAGTTTGCGATCAAATGTCAACCTATGGTACAGCACTGTTTGTCATGCAGCGGTTTTTTAACCACAAATAGTCAAATATATGCCATGTATCTGGGCATTTAGGTTAATGCTGTAATGCATATAGGTTAACACACGTAAATAAATGGAATAATTCTGCATAGTATGTCCGAAAGTAATACACAAATAGATAACAACATTAGTCTAGGACTCTTCAAAGCTACTAATTTACTTTTAAATGAATGCTATAAATAAATAACAATCCATTTTATAATACAAGACTTCGAATAAAACTCTTTTGGTAAACAAGAGATGAATACAACTAGACTGCTTAACTTACTCGGATTTCATCAATATAATATAACATGTCTAATTGCTTTGGATCAAATTTAACTTTAAATATATTTGGTAATCGTTATCCACCGACATATGGGAGTGTTCCCCCATGTTGTGGCAGCAACAGGCCACGAACAATTTAAATAGTCTGATTCTTGCGACATTAATGTAAATAAATTCAATAGGGAAACAACTTTGTTTTGTTGATGTGTCGCTTAGAGCTGTATACACTATTCAGCTTGATGATATTGAATATTCCGGGTGAACATCATTGACTTGATGAAAAACATGGTAATTTTAAGATTTTATCCCGTGTTTAGACTATTTATTATTGTAACATAATTCAATATTATTTGACATGTGTTTGGTAAATCGAATCACGTGTTCTGATAGAAAATACCTGGGTTGTGTGTACTATGCAGTATTTACTTGCATATGAGAACGTATGGACCTCTTAATTTACTTGCTACAGATTTTGCTTTCTTGGAGACCTGATTATTTGGAATACATACTTTATGTAGAACATATTTAGCGATGATTTGTTTTGTATGCTGTCTGGGTAAATCTTTACCTTGATACAAATGGGGGAACTGGAAAACCCGGGATAAAACCGTGACATATGTGGCTGTCCAGCCCGTATAAGCCGTAAATGCCAGGAACTTCATTTTACGCTACAGGTGAAAATACATGTCAAGGTCGTAATTTGCCGAAATTGATTTTTTGACAAATTCAAAATCCCTGTGCTTACTACAAAATACCATCTTGAAAGTTTCATTTCAAGAAAATGATAGAAATGTGAAATAAATCTGCATGTTTTTAAGACAATCTACAGAAAATAAAGCGCTTACTGATCTTTGAACGCGTTTCAATCAATCAATCAATCAATCAATCAACCAATCAATTTACAAGTACTTGCATGACATGCATGCATACCCAATGAAGGAGTCTACCCAATGAAGGAGTCTATTCGTTCAGGGGACCAACGGCTTTACACGGAGCAAATATCTTGCCCAAGGAAGGAGATGAAAACCGCCTGGCCCACCTGAACCAACAACCTCGGTGTTACGAGACCCGTGTTCTAACCGCTCGGCCACGCTCCCCTAATTATCTCAGTTATACGTTTTACTCCCTGACAACCTTTGACGGACCATATTAACTTGACTTCCGAAAATCGTGTGAAGTTCATTAAGGTGTCATTTTAATCTTTGTTTTAATCCTTAAAGCATTGTCTTTCCAAATATTAAAAAAAGTGAAAATGACAAGAGGTGGCATTTACGGCTGGTTTGGGATGGACGGTCACAAATTGAGTTAACATAGTTAAATTTTAGCGCACAATTCTATATATATAGCGTGAAATAACAATTTACATACAAACATCACTTTCCTTCATGCAGCAACCTTGATACGTACATTATATAGTAATTGAGAGGTACATTATTAGATTGTCGCAACTAAATCGAACCTGAGAATGCAGAAGAAAGTCTGCTTGTGTTCAATGAGATCGAGAGAGGCACAATTTAGTCGCACAAAAGCAAGTAAACTCTAATCTTCTTAGAAAACTTTCCTACCTGAAGGTTATTCGGATTATATAAATTTCAGTTTATTATGTAAGGGGGTCAGTAGTCAAAAAAGGAAAAAAAATAATTATTTCTTAGTCAAATACAGTGCTTGCTATACTTTTTTAACCCTGTTATTTTACTTCATAGAGATTCACATACACATTGAAAAAGTTTTTGTCCCTCAGATTACACTCAAGAGGGTCTAGCAGAGTTATACATGCTAGACCTTCTTGAGTGTCATCTAAGGGACAAATGTTTTCTATGTGTATTTGGTTATATATATTATATTTTGCTCTAATATGTTGCTAGAATTTGGTTGCATTATATTCATACATTACATACATACATTATATACATTAGTACGTTGCTAAAACAGATCAAACAAAAACTAAAATATTTCTTTAATTCCATATACTGCACGTATATTGTACATTTCGAGAAATGCGAATGTCTGCTGGCAGGTTGAATGACCAGGTGAAATGCAAAAAGAAAAAAATATATAAATCAATAAACCGGGGGAAATTCCCGGCAATTCACTGCTGTCTTAGTACGGAAAAGTATCTCTTTTAATGTGACACCTAGATCGATGAGTCAATGAGAGCTGAATAAACACACAAACATCACAAGTGAGGTGTTATTCCGTAGACATTTATCAAATAATAAACCGGGGAAATCCCAGTTATGTGTCTAATCCTAAATACGGGAAAGTATATATCATTTTATTCTCTATATTAATGATAAGATAATAATATAATTTATTTTTATAGAGCGAAATAACATCAAATGAACTCAATGCACTTTACAATAAAAAGCATTTACAAACATGGTAAAACTGGTATATCTACTCGTACAATTAAGAAAAATAATAATTTATTTTTATAGAGCGCAATAACATCAAATAAACTCAATGCACTTTACAATAAAAAGCATTTACAAACATGGTAAAACTGGTATATCTACTCGTACAATTGAGCAAAGATATGTAAAACACATTCAATAATATTACACAGCATACGTTAAAAAAAGGTAGGGTGAAAAAACAAAATTGTAGAATAAATATTGAAAATACATGATTTAAGTTAAAAACAGTGACATATTGAACAGAAACAAGACTCCCGAGTAAGGTGCAATCACAACATACATTGCAATAGAAAGAACAAAACCGAGAGAGAAAGATAATATGCTATGTCGAATACAAAATAATTCCTGCCCATGATAAAAATGTCAAAATAAACATTACAAATACATGATATAAGTTAAAAAACAGTGATATAATGCACAGAAACAAGACTCCCAAGTAAGGTATTACTAATTAGATGGTGTGTTGTTATGCGAACCTGAATTAGTTGTTTTTGATTAATTAATTATTTAATTAAGGAAACTGCAATTATTGAGATGTTTGATTGCTACAGATAGGGAATTTTTTCTGAAAGAATGATATTTTGCAATTTTATGGTGATTTCCAATTCTATAAATAGATCGATTGATTGCATGAACCTATCAGGTGATTATGGGAATTTCCCAAAGTTTACAGAAATAGATTTGCTGACTTGAATGTATAATTATGCTTGGGAAATTCCCACACATGCAAATTAACTGTATACTACTGTATTAAAAATGGCAATGATGTCATTTGGGAATTTCCTTGGAAAACGGACTGTGGCCCGGGCCTTGTGAGGTTTTGGCAGAAGTGAAATTAACTTGGTCGGAGTTAGATGCTTGGCTTATACTTTGAAAGTGGAGTTGACTTTTTGGAGCAGCTTGACAACGGCTTGAGGAGTTTGATTTTGTTAGACGGAGTTATACAGCTAAGTGGAGTTTGCTAACTAAACTTTGGATGGAGATTGGAGGTAGCGATATATATATTACCAATGGAAAATTAATGACAACCTGTTATTTCATTATTTATGTCCGAGTGGATTATGTGCGTTGGATTCAGCTTTTAAGCCAAGCAGAGCTTCTTTGTGATTGCTGGACTAGAAATCGTCGTTGGAGTTCGTCAGGAACATTTTGGAATTATTTTTGCCATGGGGATTTCAGAACTTGTGATTGTACAAGGAGTTTATACCTCGGATTAACAACAGACTTTTACATATGGATTATAAATTGCGAAATATCCTAGGATCGCGCGAATTTACAGCGGTATCTCAAAACTGTAAGGGTTTTTTTTATAGAAGGTAAAATTAAGATATTTACTAGAGTTTTAACTGTGCTTAAAGAAAGTACATGTATCAAATTGTTAACATAACATAACATAACATAACATAACATGCAAAATTTATATAGCGCCAATTCCAATGAGATCATAGCGCATACACATAAAATATACAAAACACAAAAAGCATGAAAGTTACTGAGGATATAAATAAGTCTTTAGACCCTGTTTGAAACTATCGATGTTGATAGATTCACGAACATGACGAGGAATATTGTTCCAGAGAGAAGGCCCTGCGACAGCAAAGGATTTGTCCCCAACATTTTTTGGTAGAAAAGTATTCCAAATTTCAGTGTATTTATTTTGCTTTATTCAAGTACCCGAGGTGATTTTGGCCTCGGTCATTTTAAATTGTTGACCGTAACAGTGTTCAAAATAATCCACAGACACGAACAGGGGAAGTTTCCTGGAATTCACATATTCAAGGGTTTTGAAAAAGATATAAATGTTGAATTAGAATCTTCAATATGATGGTGCTGCAGTTGTCAAAAACCAATCGTAAATAACAAATATAAACTTAAAATGACAAAAATGTATTCGAAACATCTGCTGTAACTGCATTAGTAGCACTTAACACTGAGAGCCGGATATTTACTAACAGACTAATGCTTATTAGAATGCGCATTATGCTAGACTACGCACCTGTTCATACGTAAAAACAGCAGCATTGATAATGGATTACATATCATTATTTCAATTTTCTATATTCAACAACATATTTATGAATGTTGTCAATCATCAAGGTTACTTTAAAAAACGAAATAGACTTACTTTTTTGATGACTACCATATCGCTCCTCATCCACGGAGCATCATCAGGCCGATCTTTTGTCGGCTTGTTGATCCGTAACGGTGTAGAATAGTCACGGATCAACAAACCCACCGAAGATAAGAAGGCCTGTTGACCAAATTTAACTTAATCATGATGATATTTCGCTTTGTTCAACAAACCAACATGGACATTTGTAGGGCCTAAAATTTGCTATTTAGGTAGTATGATACACCATAAGTTCTGTTATTTAAGTTTTTTTTAACAATTCTCTTATTAGGGGATTCGGCGTACATGTAAGATGAAACTGGTTTCATTAAAACGAATAATAACAACATATGCAACACAACGCCTCACTTGTTTAACATTGGACACATACAAAGGTCACATTTATTTTTTCAGACATAATAAATAATCCAATAGTTTGTCTTCGTCAGGAAACATAGATATTTTACCCTTAGCAGTTAATATTAAAGTCTAAATACACTTTTGTAGTTTTTAGATATTTACATTTGGATTTTTTTCTTAGGGTGATTAATTTTAAAGGGGCATTGGACAAGTTCAGCATCATCCCCAAACTTTTCCCCAAACATTTTGAGAGTTTTGCACCATTTGAAGTATTAGCGGTAATAATGACAGCATGCAAAGTTTCGTTGTCAAATTTAAACCCTATATACCAAAATATTTAGATTCGACAACGATAAATACTGCCCTCTATAGTTGAATTTCTAGAATTGGCCTTTTCGGGATATCTAAACTCCAAATTTATTTTGATTTTTCTGCAATCTATAATGTGAAAGGAATGTTCACAAACAAATCTTTGGCTCTTTTTCATTGTATAACATCAATAAATACGTTTAGAGAATAGCCGCATACCCAAAATCAGCAAATGAAATAAAATTCAAATTGTTGACTTTTTTGAAGGTTTTTATCAAAATTGTCCTAATATCTGGTAATTGACTTAGGAAGTGTAAATCATCCACAAACAAAATTTCAAAATGTTGTCCAATGCCCCTTTAAGAATGATGTTAATTATCATGCTAAAATGAATATTTTCCATTGGCCTCAACCTCAAGAAGAAATTAGCTGATAATATTAATATATCTAGCTCGTAGAAGTAAATATTAAACAACACAATACATTTGTAGAGCGCCATTACATCAAGATCAGAGCACTGAAGCATATATGTGACCGTCCAGCCCAAACCAGCAGTAAATGCCAGCTTTTGTCATTTTCACTTTTTTAATTATTTGCAAAGACCATGCTATTGTTTGACAACATACCTTTGAGAAAAATATAAAATAAACAAGGGTTGTAAAAAACTAAAACCTTCAGTTGATGATGGTAATTAAGGGTTTCAAAAGACAATTAGGCAATCCTCCTTTAGAATTAGCAAAGTCTCTTAATGACTTTAATATATCAGAAACACCTGTTGTAACTACAAAGTACCACTTAACGCTGATAACCTGATATTTACTAATGCATTAAAATATCGCATCATATACTGGATAACACATCTGTTTTATGTTAACATTACATGAGGATCGATTTATGGATATTTACCTTTTCTATTACAATTTCCAATGTTCCGCAACCTTAAATTATTTGCATGGCTTACATTACCAATCAGGTTATGTTATACATCTCTAGTGCTGAAAGTTTTTGTTGTTGTTGTTGTTTTTAGATAAATTCAGTCTTCATCATAATGATAATACCCACATACGTAAAGTAATGTAAAATATGCTTTACAATTTATAACCATATCAAATAAATTACCCTCTGTCAAAAACATTTTAGCCATTACAGATATGGAAGTAAAACATACATGTACATACGATAAATGTATTTCTTCATTGTTCAATTCAAAATAATTTCAATAGAAATGCTGATACATAGTATCTTATTAAAATAAAAGAGGCTATACACAGGAACTAGTTTGCGACCAAATGTCAAGCTATGGTACAGCACTGTTTTCCATGCAACCACAAATAGTCAAATACTCGCTATGCATCTGGGCATTTAGGTTAATACTGTAATGCATATAGGTTAACACACGTAAATAAATGGAATAATTCTGTGTATTTATGTCCGAAAATAATACACAAGTAGATAACATCATTAGTCTAGGACTCTTCAAAGCAACTAATTTACTTTTAAATGAATGCTATAAATAAGTAACGATGCATATTAGAATACAAGACTTCGTATAAAACACTTTTGGTAAACAAGCGATGGATACAGCTAGCCTGCATAACTTACTTTCATCAATATAATAAACGAGTCTAATTGCTTTTGATCAAATTGAAATTGATATAGATTTAGTAATCATTATCCACCGACATATGGAAGTGTTCCCCGGGGTTGTGGCAGCAACAGGCCACAAACAATTTGGAATATTCTAATCTTTGCAACATTTATGTAAATTAACTCGATAGGGGAACAACTTTGATTTTCTGTTGTTGTGTCGCTTGGAGCTGTATACTTTATTCAGCTTGATGATATTGAATATTCCGGGCGAATACATTGACTCGATGAAAAACATGGTTATTCTAAGATTTTATCCCGTGTTTAGACTATTTATTTTTGTAACATAATTCAATTTTATTTGACATGTGTTTGGTATTAAAATCAAATCACGTGTTCTGATAGAAAATACCCGAGTTGTGTGTACTATGCAATATTTACTTGCACATGAGAACTTGTGAACCTCTTAATTTACTTGCTACCTGATAATTTGGAATACATACTTCATGTAGACCATATTTAGCGCTTATTTGTTTTGGATGCTGTCTGGGTAAGTCTTTACCTTGATACAAATGGGGGAACTAAAAAGCTACTAGAACACATGGGATAAATCAGAGAAACCAAATGACATATGTGGCTGTCCAGCCCGTATGAGCCGTAAATGCCAGAAACTTCATTTTGCGATACAGGTGAAAATACATGTCATGGTCGTAATTTGCCGAAATTTATTTTTTAACAGTTTCACAATCCTTGTGCTAACTACAAAAAACATACCAGCAAAGTTTCATTTCATGAAAATTATAGAAATGTGAAATAAACCTGCATGTTTTAAGACAATCAACAGAAAATATAGGGCTTACTGATGTTTGAACGCGTTTATCTCAGTTATACGTTTTACTCCCTGACAACCTTCTAACTTGACTTCCGAAAATAGTGTGAAGTTCATTAAGGTGTCATTTTAATCTTTGTTTTAATCCTTAAAGCATTGTCTTTCCAAATATTTAAAAAATGAACATGACAAGAGGTGGCATTTACGGCTGGCTTGGGATGGACGGTCACATATTAAGTTAACATAGTTAAAATGTAGCGCACAATTCTAAATAATATAGCGTGAAATAGCAATTTATATGCAAGCATCGCTTTCCTTGACGCAGCAACCTTGATACGTAGAGAGTAATCGAGAGGTACATTATTAGATTGTCGCGACTAAATCTAACCTGTGAATATAGAAGAAAGTCTGCTTGTGTTTAATGTGATCGAGAGAGGCATAATTTTGTCGCATAAAAGCAAGTAAACTCTGATCTTCTTGGAATACTTTCTTACTTGGAGGTTATTCGGAATATATTAATTTCAGTTTATCATGTAAGGGGGGCAGTAGTCAAAAACAGAAGAAAAAAAATTTGCTCAAATACAGTGCTTTTTAACCATGTTCTTTTACTTCTTAGAGATTCATATACACACAGAAAAAGTTTTGGTCCCTCAGATTACACTCAAGAAGGTCTAGCAGAGTAAAACATGCTAGACCTTCTTGAGTGCCATTTGAAGGACAAATGTTTTCTATGTGTATTTGGTTATATTGTATGTTGCTCTAATACGTTGCTAGAATTTGGTGACATTATATTCATACATTACATACATACATTTACCGAGTTCAAATATCGAGTTTACGACAGTAAGCAACATTATTGTGAGGGCGCTGATCTCGAACTGCCGCATACTGAAATCGCTCTGGAATTTTATCGTTTTATGTGTACTTTCTGTGATTTTTAACATTCTATAGTAGGAGCACATCGTTTGTAAGTAGTTACTGTTTACGTGTTATATGACTTTAGAAACGTTACACTGCAGTGTCTTCCATATGTTAAACAATTTTGTGTCATTGTATATTCTGCTGTTGACTAAGCTTTCACTACGAAAAGACGACGAATTCTGCACCGGTGTATAATCTATCATCCTGTTCTGTCTTGAAATAACTGCAAAGTATGTTTTATTTTCCACAATGAGACCTTTTCTGTTTCAATCAGCATCTGCTCACTCGAGTAGAAAAGAAGTGATTAACATCGACGGCACAAACAATACAGCATTGAAATTTTCACAATTGAAATTTTCCGCGCGTGGATGTAGGGCTGGTCAACATAAAAAAAGATCAATAGTTACAACTATCACGAACAGAATCCCGAAATGCATTGCGCTGAGAACACGTTATCTTGTGCAAGTCCCCAGATGTGCTAAACAAAATACCCATAATGCACCAGATATTAAATTTGGTAATTGGAACGCAAGATCCGTTAGAGCTAAGCATAAAACTACTGCTTTGTGTGACTATATCATATCAAATCAAATTGATATTATGACAATTACGGAATCTTGGCTGACTGGAAGTGAAAAAGACAATCGCGCTATTGCAGATATCAAGA
>JXSR01S045202.1:65603-76261 GCA_000969725.1 Ophiothrix spiculata
TCACCCACATTTTTTTCTCGCCAACATTTTTTTTTCTCACCATATAGGTAGTAGAACTCGACATACAGTGAGGGACAACTCGACCAATAGGCAGGAAAACTCGACCAATAGAGTGGTAATCTCATCATATAGAGAGGAAAACTCGGCATATAGAGAGAAAACTCGACATAGTTTTGTCATGCGAGGCGTGCCATACAAAACGGACTGTGGCCCGGGCCTTGTGAGATTTTGGTCGGAGTAAGATGGTTGGGTAAAACTTTGGAAGTGGAATTGACTTTTTGGAGCAGCTTGAGAACGGCTTGAGGAGTTTGATTAAACTTTGGATGGATATTGGAGGTAGCGATGTATTACGAATGGAAAATAAATGACAACCTGTTATTTCATTATTTTATGTCCGAGTGGATATTGTGCGTTGGATTTCAGCTTTTAAGCCAAGCAGAGCTTCTTTGTGTTTGCTGGACTAGAAATCGTCGTTGGAGTTCGACATTTTGGAATTATTTTTGCCAAATGGATTTCAGGACTTATAATTGTACAAGGACTTTATACCTCGGAATAATAAAAGACTTTTACATATGGATTATAAAATTGTGAAATATCCTAGGATCGCGCGGATTCGCAGCGGTATCTCAAAACTGTAAGTTTTTTATAGAAGGTAAAATTAAGATATTTACTAGAGTTTTAACTGTGCTAAAAGAAAGTACATGTATTAAATTGTTGAAAGTATTCCAAATTTCAGTGTATTTATTTTGTTTTATCCAAGAACCCGAGGTGATTTTGGTCACGGTCATTTTAAATCGTTGACCGTAACAGTGTTCGAAAATAATCCACAGACACGAACAGTGGAAGTTTCCTGGTATTCACATATTCAAGGGTTTTAAAAAAGATATAAATGTTGAATTAAAATCTTCAATATGATGGTGCTGCAATTGTCAAAAACCAATCGTAAAAAAACAAATATAAACTTAAAATGACAAAAATGTATCCGAAACATCTGCTGTAACTGCATTAATAGCACTTAACACTGAGAGCAGGATATTTACTAACATACTAATGCTTATTAGAATGCGCATTATGCTAGACTACGCATCTGTTCATACGTAAACAACAGCAGCATTGATAATGGATTATCATTATTACAATTTTCTATATTCAACAACACACACAAAATATTTACTGAGTCAGGTGACTCAGATACGTGAGTCTTTTATTTGTCTCTGTAGTGACGCACTTTGTATGCTAACTGAGTGAGTCATGTGACTCAGATGTGATGAGTCAAATGACTCCGATCAAATCCAGATGTCAAGACTCAACTTCATTACCTTAATGAGTCCTCAGTTTTGTCTTTGTAGTGACGCACTTGATTGTGTAAAATGAGTCAAAAGACTCAGATTAAAAATAATGCAGGTCATTTGACTCACTCATTATTGAACTTATTCGAGTGACGTCCTCTTTGTGCAGACACAATATTGCCCATCATCAATATAGTAGACGCTAATTCCGAGTCCAAGAGGTTAAACTTAGGCTAAGCTTACTGCAGTAAAACAACAATGGACTAAATGGACCAATATTGTAAGCTAACTCCTTATAAAATCACTGCTTAATGTAGTAATTTATACTTGTAGCTCGATGTCAGCTCCAGAAGTTCATATTACTTCTGACGGTGTTAAATGCCAAAAAAGTGCTCACAGAAATGACAATTTTGTGTCATCAACCACTAACAAACCCTTATGTCACCGACCATGCATGTTCAAGAAAATGGCCGACCACAGCCTCGTTTTCAAATTTCGTATTTGACTCAGTAATTTATGTAAATGAGTCAAAAGTCGTTATTGACTCACAATTCTCCAACAAGTGAGTCAGTATGGTATCATCATACTGAGTCACCTGAAATTTGACTCACTATTGGAGTATATGTGAGTCAATTATGATTCACGTAGTGTCATAACTGAGTCAATTTGTACATGACTCATGTAAAATAAGGCAAAACGAGTCAATTGACTCAGTAAATATTTTGTGTGCATATGTGACCCGTCATATCGAAAGGTACCTTAAGGTCGGCAAAATCATAATGGATTTTTTCTGAAAGCTGATATTTCAAGCTTTGAAATGACACCTTACTTTTGGTTATTGGACGTTTGGTTACACAGTTACTTCCAAATTGGCAAAAGGCATCAGGCTGATTCGGAAAACTATAGTTCTGAGAAAATCGAATTTGAAGTTTTTGTACTAAGTAAACCTTTAATAGGAAAAGTATTTTTATATCGATTTTTACAACATTTGTCTTATGTTTTGGATGTTGAAACCTAACACCATTACACCAATTATATAATTCTGAATAAAAAAATGACTACAAAAATGGTGCAGTGTCACTAGCCCTTTAATCTGTTAATTATTCATCCAATGACTTTGGCATAGAACCAAAATGAAAATGCCTCAATTCCTAATTAAAGATAAAGAGCTAAGAAGAAAAATATTTTTCCAACCACACCTTAACGAATAGGATGCCACCAAAGAGTTTTACCCAGCGGTTTTATAGCCATGAATAATGAATTTCTTAATGATGCAACGTACGTTAACGCACGTTGGTTGATCGAAAAGTGTTTTATTCTATGTAAAAAAGTAATAGAGAGTAGAAAACTTTAAAAGTGTTTATCAAATATAGTGGTTTACACTCAAAAAGAACACTATAAATAAATAAAAGCAAATAGCATTCTCTATACAAGAATATGTACTGATAAGGCCAAATAAAAAACAAGTTTGTTTCTAGTAACACGCGCGCGTTTCTGTTTAGTTACATATTTCCCGCATATTGTTTTTTTTTGATATTTCGCAAAAAAAAAAAAAAAAAAACCCAAATTCTGTAAAAGCTTACTGGAGACTTGCGTGAAAACAAACGAACACCAATTCAGGTACTCTCAGCCTATCAATTAGTCGGCAATTAATTGTTCATATGCCTGGAGATACAGGAAAATACTCATATTTAGGTAAGATTACATGTATACTCAATACCTATTACAATAACAAAGGCTACAGTTATATATAAAGCCTTTATTGATATTAATATTATTAATAAATAATATTAAAAAAAACAAGAGCATTGTTTTTATGTGTTTTTTTCCTGGAAATCCTGCATTTTTTGTTTAAAAAAAAGGAAAAAAAAGGAAAACCGCATATCGCATTACATTTTCGAAAAGTAAAAAATAAAAAATAAAAAGCCTCATACCGCATGTACTTTTTCAAGCATGTTACCAGAAACAAACTTTTTTTTTTTTGGCCTTAACAGCAACTAATTTTATGTAGTTGCTAAATGTATGACACAATGCTCGAATTTTATCGATACAATGTGTCAAAATGCTTTTGATCAAACTGATATTAATATAGATTTAGTATTCAGTATTCAATATTATATCGCGATTTTCAAAATTGAGTTTAAGACATATTCTTATTCTCTATAATCTCAGCTTTCGAATGATATATAATATGTCATACTTTCCTTCTACAATTTTCATTTAGAGATCGAAATACAAGACAGTCCACTTAAAATCTGGCAGTAACAAATTGTCGCAAATCGATTTTAAAGTTACTGATTACTATAGTGTATAATAGCAAAACGCGATCAATAACCCGTCAATAATTGCACTTCCCGCCATAATTGACCTTCAAAACGTCAGGTATATGTTAACACCTATACATTAATGCGTTTTATGTCAAAAAAAGAGATTTGATCTTTTCACCATATTTTTACTTTAGTAGCCATTTGTTCAAAATCTTCAATCGCAACTTTCCGCTCATTATATGCCAGAGCACCACACATATACTAACCTTATTCACGATAAGTCCCTGGTTGCTATATCAGCAATAACATAAAACGATGTGGAATTCGATAAGCAGATAGCAGTCCAATGTAACCTAAGTAATTCACAGTTGTCGTACAATGACAAATGGAAGACTAGGGAATATCGATTTTAAAGAATCTGTTTTAAGTGAACATGTTGCTCTGCCATTTGATAGTAGAAAACTATTCTACAATGCTTCTGTTTTCTATCGCATAGCCATACACCTTGTCTGAAAGATCCTTATCTCACTTTGGATAAGCGGAGTCGTGTTCATGGCAGCAACAAGTCGCAAACAGTTGACATGTTTATTTTCAATTCTTTTGAAATTATGTAAACCATCTGAAAGTTCAACAATTTTGATATTGTGTTTCGCCTGAAGCTGTTGCACACTACATGCACACACCATACAGCCTGATAATGAATATCATGGGCTTGTTGAAAGACATGGCTATTTTGAGATTTCATTCAGCATTTACCCTTTCAATATTGTAACATAAGTCGATCACATTTGACATGTGTTTGTTAAACCTAATCACGTGGTCTGTATATAGCTAAAGGTTGTGTTAAAATTTATGATCGAGAGAGCCAAAAGTTTAGTTGCACTCAAACAACTAAGACTTCTTGGTAAAATACTAACTGGAATGTCTTTCTTGGATTATTTGGAATACACACATTTTCAAGATTGTCACTGTTTGTTTTGGATGCTGTCTGGGTGAGTATAACAAGGTAGAAACTAAGAGTGCAAAAGGCATAAACATGACAAATCAGTAACTATAGTATACATAGGATAGTACTAAGTCTATGGCAATCCAACAGGTGGAAAGTACACAAAAGTGCCTTCTAAATGATAATCTAGCCTTGGCCACACATCCCGGTCACACATCACGCTCTTAAATCTTGAAGCCCGGTTGCCTTAAGACAATTTGAGTGAAGATAATAACGTATTGTTCTTTTGCGCCAGAATTGTACTAAAATGGTACTAGATTAATGTTATAATTGAATGAATACTTTTGACTGATTCACACAAGCAATAAATGAAAATTCTCTTACGTGAGTGGAATTTTCGAGCCTCATCCGAGGAACTCTTCTTCAGCACTGATGAGATTGGCTAGTAGACGTTTTACATGTTTACCGGGAACTGAGTCACGTGACCGGGATGTGATTGGCAGGTCACATGACTCAATAAGTTTCTTGTAGGTTTTCGGTAGTGCATGGCGGCCAAGGTCCTTGTTCAGATCCAGTTTCAAAACCGAAATGTAGATAGACTCTTTGACACCCCTCTGAAAATGTCTCTGATCAGTGTCCAGGATTATTAATTTGTCTTTAACCACGTCATGTTTGGTGTCAACTTTGTGGGCCCTGACGGGGGAACTTTCTCTTGACCTGTGTTCACTTACTCTGGTGGCAGGAGATCTTTCAGTTTCACCGATTTACTGTGTGCGGGGCAATCTGATAATGGTAAACAGTTTTGTCTATAGCAAGCTGTTTGTCCTTAGGGGAATCAAACGTACTGCGAATGGTGTTCACCGGTTTGAGGTGGACCGTGACATCCTGATCTTCCGATTGATCACCTCAGAAACGCCCTGTACATAGGGCATGGTTATATGTGACCCGTCATATCGAAAGGTACCTTAAGGTCGGCAAAATTAAAATTGATTTTTTGGTCTCATCTGAAAGATTGTATTTTAAGCTTTAAAATGACACCTTGCTTTTGGTTATTGGATGTTCGATTACAAAGCTACATCCAAATTGGTAAAAGGTATCGGGCTGATTCCGAAAACTAAAGTTCTGAGAAAATCAAGTTTAAAGTTTCTGTACTGGTTAAACGTGAATAGAGAAAGGATTTTTATCTCGGATTTTAAAACATTTGTCTTATCTTTTAGATGTTGGAACCTGATTAATATGATAGAATACACTTCAAAGGTAACGTTTCTGATGAAATTAGAAATTCGACCTTGGACGTGATTTTTGACTATACTCAGCTTCAGTGGCCTGTATCTCGTTATTTACTATGCCGGTATTAAGGTACCTTTCGATATGACGGGTCACATTTGTCCAAGCGATCTGGAGTCCTGATGTCTTGTAGGCGTATGTTCAAGTTTCTTGCTTGAAGGGGCAGACCAGGACCATGAGTGTAGCCACAAATGGACAACGATTTCTTGACATGGTTCAGTTCTTTCTCCAGGCGGTCGTTGTCCGAGGACAAAGTTTTGGCGCGATGAGTTAAAGTGCTGATGACACCTAACTTATGTTCCAAAGGTTGGTGGCTGATCAGTGTGCTCTTCCTGTACACACTGAACGAGAGAGTGTCATCATTGTTGCGTGAAATCAAAGTGTCCAGCATGGCAATTGTGTTGTTGGTTTCATGTTCTACAGTAAATTTGATGGACTCATGGACCGAGTTGAGGTGGTGGGTAAAGTTATCCATCCCGGATTTGTCAATAATGAGCATAGTGTCGTCAACATATCGGCCACAGTAGCGCGGAGGAGTTTGGAAAGACGAGATGGCCTTGCTTTCATAATTCTCCATAAAAATGTTGGCAATAATCGGCCTGACCGGTGATCCCATTGCGGCGCCTTCACGTTGCACATAATATTTGCCGTCGTACATGAAATATGTAGTTTTCAAACATACACTGAGGAGATCAATGACTTGATCAGGGATGAGATCAGTTCGTGACTCCAGAGTTTCATCAGCTCTGATGAGCTCCTTTACAATTGAGAGACTTTCATCCACTGGCACAGATGTAAATAAAGCGGAGACATCGTAAGAAACTAAGCACTCGTTGGGTCTGAGGGCGAACTTGGATAGTTTATTCACTAAATCGTGACTGTTCTGTAAGTGTCTTTCAAAGTTCCCAATAAGAGGGGCCAAATGCCCGCCACATACTTAGCAGTGTCGTAAGTGATGGAGCCGCGACTCACCACTATTGGTCTTAAAGGGCAAGAAGGTTTGTGCACCTTGGGTAGGCCGTAAAACTTAGGCACAAAGTGAGAAGTAGGATATAATTGTTTGTATAACTTCCAATCAATAACCTTCTCATTTTTGAGATCTTTCAAAGTATCAACTAATCTAGTTCTCTATTTGGCTGTGGGAGGTGAGGGGTTCAACTGATTTTTGTGCTCGGGTAACCACCCGAATTCTTCCGGTTCCGAATCCGAAGGTTACCGTATGTGAGACCAAAATTGGCAAAAACTGGGTGAAATGATACTCTATCTGAGATCATAAATCGACCATATCTATTTGAATGAATACCATATCATTGACCATACCTGTTCAATTGAATACCTATCTCAGTCCCTACGCAAGTAGGTATTACAAGAAATTGAGTTAAATATACACCACTTGAACATGTTTAACATGTTAAAGAAGTGTTTCCAGGTATTTGAAGCACCTTTATTGACAATTTAAGGTACCTGAGCAACTACGTTATAATGCTATAATTTTAATATGTGTTTTGTCTCCGGGTAGTATTTGGTATTCTAACCGGGTAACGCCTGAGTTACCAAAAAGACCTTAACAGGTCTGGAGACTTGATATATAGGGTATCAAAATTGAAATGATACTCTGCAAGTCTCACAGAGGGTATCAATTTGCATTTTAAGTATCAAACTTAGAGAGAATTGTTGAATTAATGACAATGGTGCCTTAAATTGCCAATAAAAGTGTTTCAAATGTGACTGAACGTCCTAGCTACTATTCATTTGTGTAGAACGTACTTGTACATGTACGATCAATAAATCATTGATTCGGCTTATTCCGTCATTTCCGTGTAAGATCAATTAGACCCGGACTCCTGGTACGTTGTCATTTTTTTAGTTTCCTAGTACTTAGAATCACAGTTGATCTCCCGAAGTGCAGCTCTGTCTTGCTTAGTTACATTATTTTCTGGGACTTTTGCATTCTCTAAGATGTCAACACAGTCTAATCTAAGACGAGCAGCCTCGTTAGATTAATGGTGTTTCAAATTATTTCTTAGAAATAACGGACTAGATTTGTACTCGATTATACCAGGGAAAAGAAAGATACTGTGGTAAAAGAAAGATAAAGTCTAAGGATTGCCTCAAAGAGATATATTCCGAGTTAAGCAATAAAGAATAGTCAACGTAAGTCCAGTATCAGGATTTATTCCATTGAAATCCATGGAAAGAGGATGTAGGTTCTAAATGACTCACTTTTAAAGGCTAAAATGCTACACATTTTTTTTAAAGAACAAACTACTTTTTGATCATACGGACGATTTAACTGTATATATTTAGTACGAATGCATAGTTGAATGTTTAAAACTAATAATAAAGTCAAGTGATTACATCGCCTTAATGTAAGACAGGACGTTGTACTATAACAATTAACATCATATATGTGATGGCTCACCCCGAAAGGAGGGACTTTGCATATGATATCAACTTTAAAATGACACCTTACTTGTTGAAATTGATCAAGGTGATCAAATTTTACAACAGAAATTCTGCTGGAAATTCTTATTATTTTCGTTATTTTTCGCAGTCTATTTTCACCTGTTTCTTGAAAAGTGGTCCGTCGCAAAGTCCCCCTTTTCGGGGTGAGTCATCACATACGGTATGCCAACCAATCCGTTTAGTTACCGTATCTGGTATTAATACAATCAGTTGCTTTCTATTCTGTCTACATGTACTTAAAATATACGCACATTGATCTTGTTATGTGAAAATAATTACCTTAAGAATTTGTCATTGTTTGGAAATTAGAGCAATAACAACTGCCTGGAACCAGTAATTTAAGATAGTTCAACACTAGTTGAGTTTTGAAGGGTCCCCTTATCAATATTAAACCATTGATAGATTTTTAAGCTCGTTAATATAGTCGAATTCCCTGTGACATATTTAAGAAATTGGACAATTCAGTCTTACTGACACAGACCTGTCTATATTCCAGTTTACTAAGGCAAGGTTCCCAATTCATGACGGAATGTCTTCCGACAGACGAAAGGGCTTGACGCAAGAGCCATGACGAAATGTATTTTGACTCATGACGCAAAAATATTAGGAAACACACATAACTACCTTCTCTGAAGTGGTCTTAATAATAATAGAGGCACTGGCGTAATATTTCTGCATCATTCAATACACTATAATACATCTATATTTGAATCATGACTTCAATATTTCTCTGCATCATGATGCAAGACAATTGCGTCAAACCCTTTTGTATGACTCAAAAGCTTTTGTCATGAATTGGGAACAACTTGATTCGTGCATGAATTACCATTATATCAATATAAGATGCTGAATCATAACTAGTGCAGCGGCCAACCCCGAAAAAACCCTTTAGTTTTTGAGTTCCAAAAATAACAATTTTGTTCAATTTCATGTATTGGACGTCAATAACAATAGTCTGAGGTACCTGGATCTCATTTTTGCAAGGTTTTGCATGAGTGGTTTTTGAATAATAGACTAATTAACATGAAATTTGCATAAAAATGGGTGCCTGATAAAGTTTATTTCTATCAGCCATAACTTCAAAACAAATATAGTTATTTTAAAAATTCTTTTTTGTATAAGTCTTGAAGGTATAGGGTATATTTATGAGTTCCAAAGGAGAGAGAATTACACTGGTTTTGTATACAAAACTAGCGGCGAATACAAATTTTATACTTTTTTTGCCTTATCACCAAATTTCGTTTCACGTCATGGCCAAGCAATAGTTGAAATGTTACCAGCGTTCGAATTAAGGAAAAAAGCATGGTTGTCCGACGGACAACCAGACTGTAATTTTTGGTTGTCCGTCAGAAATTTGGTTGTCCGCCAGGCGCGGCGCCAGACTCAAAAAGGTATCCCAACATTTTTTGACGTAGTTTTTCAAAACTGACAAGCAAAAAAAAAAAAAAAAAGGGTCTCCCAAGCGCATAGACAACTACGAGACCTACTTCTAAATTCAAAAGTCATATTTTTTACGGCGATCAGGGAATTGAAGAAAAATGCTCACAAATTTAAAATTTTATCAAAGGTTCTAGTTTTGAAATAATCAAGCTAAGAAGTATGTTTATTTGACTTTTGAAAAATTATGGTTGTCCGCCGGACAACCACAGCATTAATTTAGGTTGTCCGGCGCTAGATTTAGTTGTCCCGGACAACCGGACAACCAGAATTTCGAACGCTGAATGTTACGTATTTTGATATAAATATATTTACTAGACTATTTTCCATCATCTCTATTAGTTTCATAATAAAAACATGGAAAATAAAAAAGTTATGCAACAAATTCGAAGACGCTATGATTTGGAATAAACGCTCCATAATTCACGTGTATCGTTCATATCGTAGCATGCACACATCATGGAATTCCTGTTATAAGGCAAAAACAAAAAACAAGTTTGTTTCCCGTGCGCCGCGCGCATTTCGTTTTTGCGTCATACATTTGCGCATTTCATTTTTTATTTAATATTTTAGAAAAGGAAAGTCAAAAAGCCAATTTGATAAAAAAGAACGGGGAAAATTACAAACTTTTTACATAAAGAAGTGTTTTCTTTTCAACAAAAACTTGAAACCGGACAGTTTTCTTACTGAAAAATCATCACCCATACGGATTTTCAATCAAAATTTGCCTTAGCACATCTTGAACCAATACGAGAAAAAAAAAATAAAAAATAAAAAACCGCATTTCACATTTATGTTTTTTGACCACCTACAGGAAACAAACTTGTTTTTTTGTTTTTCCAAATGACGCGTAATTAATGTTATTATGAATAAAAAAAAATACGATCGATTTATATGTTTATATAAAAAATGTTTCTGCAATTAAAAGTAAATTTCAGTCTCGTCAGTATTTTGTCGATATAGAAA
>JXSR01S045206.1:1082-11277 GCA_000969725.1 Ophiothrix spiculata
AAGGTAAAAAGAAGACTTTGTTAATATTTTATTTCTTCTTGTACTTGGCCCGTGCCAATTCAAATACATGTAAATCGTTCCCTAAATTTACGTTTTGGAAATCACTCATCCCTAAATCTAGTATCTTCTATAAATCGTGTCCGCCGCCGCCTGCGGGTGACCAGCCGGCACAGGACACGATAAATAGCATCCACTAGATTTAGGGACTAGAGATTTCTAAAACGCAAATTTAGGGTACGATTTACGTGTTTTTCTCAGGGTATTTCTATTGGGTCACGTGACTCAAGTATTGAAGAAAATAATTTCAAAGATCATTTTTTTACCTTTCCTCAAATAATTACAAAAGTGTTCTATTAGTAATCAACATAATTATGTTATTCTAAATCCGCTGAACCCCACTTTTTATATATGTTATCATATTTTTTTACCGATTAGATTACGAACTGAATAATTTTAGTGATCATCCAGGAAGTTGTATTTTTCCACGAATCCCAACTGCTTTACGTCAGAGGCGGTATAGAACTACCTGGTACCCAGCCCTCCGCAAAATACAATAAAAAAATTGAAAGTCTGTGCTAACTCGGGCAAGTATACATATGGAAAACTGGTCTCTTCTGCCTATACTCAAAATAACCCAATGATATAACATATAGGCAAATTGGGTTTTTTTGACTTTCGCATGGCATAAGAAAAAAAATAAGCATTATTTTTCTTAGCTTTGCCCTTAGTTCCAAACAACATATATTTAAAACCATTCCCCCGAAAACTTGTCCAATTCGGTTGAGAAACGTCGTCGTTATGAAGTTAGAACACTCTTGTCCCTGTCTAAAATAATCCACATTATAACATTGGCGGTATATGGTTTGCGTTGTTTTGGTCTATACCGAGGGTGCAAGGAGGCCCTCATTTTATATGTTCGAAACTATAGATTGGCTGGCTCCGCTATTTATTCCAAGAAGAAAATATTAATCTACTTAAAACTTTTTTAAAGTGTTGTAATTGGTCAATATTTGGCGTCGTTATGATGTAAGAACACATCCACAGTCACAAGACCTTTTTTTCGCTGTTGAGAAGTATAGCATGCAGAACAAATAGGTACCCGTTCACCTGGAACAATCACTCACGGACGTGTGTGTGCATTTGTACATGTTAATGCTCAGTCATTATATGAGACGTTTCATTGAAAACTTATCCATATGAACATGACGTAACTGGGGTATCGGCTACGATACCGTCCGGCAACCAGTACTAGTTGCCACAGCCACCCTACCATATTGCAAATTTATTCTCATCTGCTCCTGTACAGTGTGTGAGTTGCGCCAACGAGATATTAATAAGATAAGATCTTATTAATATCTCGTTGGTTGCGCTCAAAAATGAACAAAATTTCTATCAAAAATATCACAGAAATAGAACCACACGACGGAAAATCACGGTCAAAACGGTAAAAGGTTAATATTTCTCTTGACTAGTACTTGTTATAGTTTACAAAAAGTTTAAAAGAACTCTACCTATTGCCCTAATGATTTAAACACAGCTATGCTTATGAACTTTTCAATTACAAATGTGTAAACTTATCGCATTTTTACCCATTTATCAAACTTTACAATGCCATATGTCGGAGCAGGCATGTTGAGTATTTCTGGTTTAAACGGGCTTAATAGAGTTAAGGTATGTTTTCTAACATATCCAACTGGGATAATGATAGATCATGATTAACCTATTGCCATGATATTTTTTTCATGAACCACATTTTGCAATCCACAGGCTGAGTGTGGCTGACACGTGTTGAAGTATGTTGTAATATGAGTCGGGTCATTCAATTTCATCTCTACACACAGACGTTGTGTAGGATATTGTGATCTGAGCAAATGAGAAAAATCATGGGTTATTTTGCAATATGTCTGTGGATGACCAGGCGGCACTGGACACGATTAATAGAAGTTACTAAACAGGACGATGGATTTAAAAAAAAATCACCTTGTTTAGGCTTTCGCGAAGAAAACTCACATGGTACCAAGTAAGCTAAAGGAAACTTATCCTCAACAGGGCTCCAAGATGTTTTTTAAATTCAGTTTTGAAGTGCAGAAGGAAGTCCGGAGTACCCAGAGAAAAACCTGCGGAAGCAAGTATGTACTGAAAACCAAATACACATAAAGCGCCGGGTGTAGGACTCGAACCCAGGACCTCATTGGTGCAAGGCAAGGGAACTACTGCTGTGCCAACCTGCTCCCCCAAAATGCATTTCTAAAACGAAACGCAAGGCTCAGTTAGGATACATTTTAGGTGTTGGATCACGTATTGAAGAAAATATTACAACAATTGTATTTTTACCTTTCCTATAGCTGCTATCTGATGTAACCCACCTGCTATCTACTGCAGATAGCAACTGATGTAACCACCTGCTATTTACTGCAGATATCAGCTGATGTAAACCACCTGCTATCTACTGCAGATAGCAGCTGATGTAAACCACCTGTTATCTACTGCAGATGATGTAACCACCTGCTATCTACTGCAGATAGCAGCTGATGTAACCACCTACTATCTACTGCAGATAGCAGCTGATGTAACCACCTACTATCTACTGCAGATAGCAGCTGATGTAAACCATCTGCTATCTCCTGCAGATAGCAACTAATGTAACCACCAGCTATCTACTGCAGATAGCAGCTGATGTAAACCACAAGCTATCTACTGCAGATAGCAACTGATGTAAACCACCTGCTATCTACTGCAGATAGCAGCTGATGTAACCACCTGCTATCTATTGCAGATATCAGCTGATGTAAACCACCTACTATCTACTGCAGATAGCAACTGATGTAACCACATGCTATCTACTGCAGATAGCAACTGATGTAAAATATCTGCTATCTACTGCAGATATCAACTGATGTAACCACCTGCTATCTACTGCAGATAGCAGCTGATGTAAACCACATGCTATCTACTGCAGATATCAACTGATGTAACAACCTGCTATCTACTGAAGATAGCAGCTGATGTAAACCACCTGTTATCTACTGCAGATAGCAACTGATGTAACCATCAGCTATCTACTGCATATATCAACTGATGTAACCATCTGCTATCTACTACAGATAGCAGCTGATGTAACCATCTGCTATCTACTGCAGATATCAACTGATGTAACCATCTGCTATCTACTACAGATATCAACTGATGTAACCACCTGCTATCTACTGCAGATAGCAGCTGATGTAAACCACCTGCTATCTACTGCAGATAGCAGCTGATGTAAACCACCTGCTATCTACTGCAGATAGCAACTGATGTAACCATCTGCTATCCACTTCAGATATCAACTGATGTAAACCATCTGCTATCTACTGCAGATATCAACTGATATAAACCACCTGCTATCTACTGCAGATAGCAACTGATGTAACCACCTGCTATTTTCTGCAGATAGCAGCTGATGTAAACCACCTGCTATCTACTGCAGATATCAACTGATGTAACCACCTGCTGTCCACTGCAGATAGCAGCTGATGTAACTCCAGAACCCTTGACCCTACCTGTACCAAGAGGTCAAATCTTTAAATTGGAGCATGGTCCGAATTTTTTTAAATTTACTTTTCAAGTTAATATAAAAGATTACCTCTAAAGATGCTTAAGTTTCAAATTTGAATCAAATCGATCCAACGGTTTTGATTTTATGAGCAATTTTGTATTTCAAAGCTGCCTTTACTTCACTGTGTAAATTATTTATGGTTACCATAAATAGACACATTTTCGCTTATATCTCCAAAACCGAACATGTTTCTGCCATAAAATTTCACATGCTGTATGAGAAAAATATGAGCAATATTTTGGTATCTAAATCTCAAAAAGTTTGAAAAAATGTTGAACCAATCGGACCATACTCCTTTAACCTTACTACAGTAGAAACTCATTATAACGAAATCTGATATAAGAAAAGCCCTGTAATAATTTTCCTGTACCATTTTACTAATTTTTTTGGTTTTTATTGTTTTAAAAACCCTGATATAACGAAATTTTGGATATAAAGAAGTAATTTGTCTGTCCCCAGCAACTTTGTTATAATGAGTTTCTACTGTATCTGCAGTAGATAGCAGATGGTTTAATGGCATCAGCTGTACAATAAAAGTTACGTTTCACCAAATAATTATTTGGATGTAAAATTTTCTGGTCTAATTTCACAATTCCTCTTGAATAAAGTAATAGTGAGTAATGTCCTTGATCTGCCCACTCAACCATTACATGTTTTCTAATATGTTATGTGCATGTTATCTTTTTAAATATCTTTTATCTATGCTGAAAATATGAGATGGCTCACCCCGAAAGGGGGACTTTGAAGATGATATCAATTTTGTTTTTTCATTTCATCTGTTGCAGCATTTTCCAAGCTTTAAAATGACACCTTGTTGGAATTGATCAAGGCGATCAAATTTTAAACAAAAAATCTGCTGGAAATTCTTATTATTTTCTTTATTTTTTGCTGCCTATTTTCACCTGTATCTTGAAAAGTTTTCTGTCGCAAAGTCCCCCTTTTCGTTGTGAGTTATCACATATGAACAATTTTGAAAAGTTAAACAGATGTGATAAATTTTCTAAGGTGACCCATGTTTATTCCATTCAGAAACACCCCTGCTTTATGAGCAAAAATCATGAAATTGGACCCAATTTTTTTTATAAAATGTAACTTTTGTTGTACATTACCGATTGAAATGAAACAAACGGTATCTGAAACTTTAATTCAGAGACTAGAAAATGCAATGTTTAATAACCTTCTGATTGTCCATTAAACCTAAGAAAATTGCACATAAAGATTGGTTGTAATGTTTATTTGTTTCGCTGATAGAATTTCTGTTATTTTGATACCAAATTTGACTCATTTGTGTCAAAAAATAGTAAATTAAATACACCAATGAAATGTCAAAAATGGGACAAAATTGACAAAAATAATAACAATAATTTTGAAAAATATAAGCATCCATCATAAACATTTGTGCACTTAGAGCTTCAACAATTTTTTCCATTCATCAATCAACATTTTCAATTATTTTTGTTTCCATACGATGGCTTTGAGGACATCCATTGAGAATTATACTACAGTTGGCATGGCAACCATTTTGCCCAAAATAGCATCAACAATGAACTGAATTGTATCAAATACATGTATTATTTATTTATTCAGATTTTAAATAATCTGTTTTTAATGGTCTCACAGATATTATTTCACCATTCATAATAATTATATAATAATTAAAAATCAAAGCTTTTGGTCCAAAACTGACCTAACCACCATCTTCTACATGAAAATCCACATATAGAAATGTATACTTTTTATATGGATTTACTTATCGGTTGCTGAGTTAGAAAGCTTAAAATATTTCAGAAAATGAGGGGTTAACTGTGCACTTTTTAACAACACTATTAAATCAAGTGTATTACAATCTATATTATACACACAGAAAATAAACATACAGCATGAACTTTGTTTATATTCAATGGTAATATTACTATAGATGGCTGCTATGCCGAAAAATTCATGCTGGTTTATCATCCAAATTATGGTTAACATACTGGTAATTCATTGAAACATCGTGCATCACAAGTGCAAAGCCCGAGGGGTACTCAACTTTGAGGTACGTGCCATGTGCCACCAAAAAGGCTCACTCTCACTAAAAGACGCCCTATTTTTACCAACTTCACTCAATGACCCTCTATTTTTTAAACTTCTTTGTCACTAAAACAAGACCCACTATTTTCTTAATTTGATGTAATTTTGCAACATTTCTTGATGTCGAAAATTTCACAAACTTTTGGTCATTTTGATCCAGAAAGACCCTACTTTTAGGTGAATTTCGCCCAAAGACCCCCATTGTTTTTCCACTTTGTCACTGAAAGACCCTCCTTTTTTGGACCCAATTTGTCACCAAAAGACCCCTACTTTCGAGGTGCTTGGTGGCACTTGTACGTCACTCCCATATGTGAGTAACCCCCGGGTGCTAAGCTCCCCATGCTCTTAAGGTGTCTGGTCCATGACGGATCTGACTGAAATTTGCTTGTAAAAATCGGCATGAATAATATTTTATCGACGCAGAACCGATTTTTGAAATAATAATTGTGGGTCACAGGACTCTTTTTATCATGCGAGTCGGTTTATAAAAAAGCATTTTTGGTAAAAATTAGTACATGGGTCTATGGGAAATGCGGTAAAAGCGACATATTTAGTGTTGATTCAGAAACGTCTATTTTGTGTCAATTTTTTCACAATATTTGCGCAAAAGCATGTTTTTTCAATTAGCAAAATAAAACATAGGGGTCACCGACCTAATTTTTACAAAAAATGAGAAATTGTGACATTTTGGCATCAAAACACTAATTCTGTGTATATAGCGTACGCATGTTGCTGCACTTAGGAAATCAAAACAAGTGCATACCAGTACTCGTGGACCAGACACCTTAATTTTGACAACATCTAAATAGAGGGGAGCGTGGCCGAGTGGTTAGAGCACGGGTCTCGTGATACACAGGTTGTGGGTTCGAGCCCTAGTCTCCTTGGGCAAGAAACTTTACTCTAATCAGTCAATGAGGAATGTAGCTGGACTCACATCAAAACCCACAACTTCTACCACCAGGTTGCCCACTCTTCTATCTCCACTTTCATTCCCTTTAGGTACAATGAAGTACGCTTGACATTTAATGTCAAGCGTCCTTTCTACGTCTGTCAAGACTGCTGCCATATGATCCATACCGTGTGTTCCAGCATTTATGGTGACTTTCAACAAGTCAAATCTAACAACCTTTGAATCCATCACTTCCACATATGCAAAGTCATAGCCCTTGAAAGGCTTTCTACCAGGCACATTTAAGTCGCACCAGATGACTTCCACGTCAGAACTTACCAGACAAATATCTGTAACTCGTCTGCACAGTTCGTCTACATATTTTGCAGACACCCTCTGTGTACACTTAACTATGTCAGCTTTTCTAGGGGTAACAAGGCTTCCTTTAACAACCCGTAGGCCAACCTTCCAATACTCACACGCTAACGATATCAGATGTTCAAAGTTTCTGAAACTCATAGTAGCAAATTCTCTTTTTTCGGTCACAATCTTGTATGTCTCATAGAAGGAAGTGTATCTCTCGAGGGGGCTTAATTGATTGTTTTTATGAAGAATTTCATGTAACCTTTTGATATGTGGAAAGTAGTAGAAATATTCTCCGTGTTCGTACATACAAAATCCAGAACTTTCCTCACTTTCCTTCATCCTTGTATCTGCTCCTGAGCGTTTCCTTCCAACACACAGCCAGTTCATAATGGCATTCATTCCTCTTTCCTTTGGATCTCCATTCCTACTTATTAGGCCTATATGGCCTACAGAATGAGCTACCTCCGGCTCTATTGCAAATGCTTCTGGATCGTGTTCACTCCCTTCAACCTCAGCTTCCGTTGCCTTGACTAATTGAGGTAAAAGCAACCAAACAAACTTAAGTTTCCCTAGCTTTTTATTTTCGAGATAATCCGTTTTATACACCGTTTCCAACATGTCATTCACAAACACCTTTCGTTTCGATTTCAAAGGCATGACCTTGGCTACAAACACACGTTCCACACGGCCGTATATATTTGTAACCTTAAGCAGGTCTCCGGGATCTAGCACATCGTGCGGTGTTTGACGATATACTTTCAAATCCCTAAGAACATCTTCATCAACTTTGAGGTTAATAGCTCTGAAACGTATAAATTGATTATCACGCCAAATTTCAGTGGGCAAATAATGTCCAGATGTGAACATTATTATCGGCTTACGCGGCGATTGGTACGGCGGACAAATGTTGTATGCATCTGCATAATTGAGAAACCGTTTAAGATCAATGCAGTTAACATTACACTGATCAAAGATCGTCAACCTATTTTCAGCTCTACTGAAGTAAGAACCAATATTTGATGTTGCACATTTATTACTAGTTGTTTCATCAAGATCGAGCCTGATATAGGCTACTTTTTCACCTTCCATGGCTAAGTAATATGCCAAACACTTGGCCAAACAAGTCTTCCCAATACCTGGAATACCATGGAGCAGCAATATTGTCCTGCGGTCTGAACTGGCTTGCATGCCGTCTGAACTGGATTGCATGTGGTCTGAACTGGATTGCATGCGGTCTGAACTGGATTGCATGTGGTCTGAACTGGATTGCATGTAGCCTGAACTGGATTGCATTCTCTTGACCTCGTCCCGTAACTTTGTCAACCCATCTCTGAAGCTCCTGTACAAGTGTATGGTTTCGTATCCTATCCTCAGAAGGTTTGTGCTCCTGTCACCAAATGACCTGTAGTGGAAAGAAATGAATAAAAACAGTGATAATAGATGATTTATATTTTATTTTTCATTTTTATTTTTATAACATTCGGTAAAAAGCCATGCTAATCCCAATTTATACCGTACTGACGCGTATATAGTCTCACCTTTTTTTATCTCAGATTTTATTCAAATTAGGGGTGGGACTTAAATCGGGGAACTTACATAAATTTATAAATCGACGTATAATGTGCTAATATTATTTTCATTGCTTCGATTTTGAATGCCATTTTGACAGGTTGCAATTACGATTGCGCATGTCTGCCAATTATGATAGCACATGCTCCAGTTGTTTTAATATTACCGTTATATAACCGTAAACATCGCCATCTGTTGACGAAGACAATCAACAGATGGCGATGTTTAAAGCAAAACATAGAGAAAATGCTTATTCATCGGCTATCTTCCAGCAAGTGACATCAATCAAATGTATCAGTTTCCAAGATAATGGAGGTTAGTTTGCAACTATTTTTGAAAGTAGATTATGATATTTGATAATCTTTAAGGTCATTTGGCAACTTATGGCCATCAGCGAAATGATTATTGGAATATTTTGGTAATGATTATTTGGCGACTCCTAAAAAATACCAATGGGACTTTACACGCATGTACATTAATTTCACAAAAAAATTCGTAAATATAGGGGTGGGACTTATATCGAGTATGGGATTATACACGCGTCAGTACGGTAATAGTGCATACGCATTGAATTCAAGGGACGCCTCAATATTGTGAAAGACAGAATATTGTAAAGAATTTTCCATTATACTTTGT
Organism: Ophiothrix spiculata; assembly: GCA_000969725.1. Taxonomy (NCBI): domain Eukaryota; kingdom Metazoa; phylum Echinodermata; class Ophiuroidea; order Amphilepidida; family Ophiotrichidae; genus Ophiothrix; species Ophiothrix spiculata. Next base: position 10,214 of record JXSR01S045206.1, read on the forward strand.
AAATCTTGAAGTATGCAACAAGCATCCGATTAACGCACAAAAACCAATATGATCATCCGGGGAAGTAAATTAGTCTGTATTTCTCGAATCATAAGAATGTACCAAATCTTGCTGAATATTCAAATGAATTTATTTACAATGTTTGTCCATGTGTACTGTTAGCAACAAAATTTGCCCCCCAAAATACAAAAATTATGAAGAATATATTTAAAAATATATTAATACGCAGTGATTCGCCCTTAATCAATCCTTACTAGTCTCTTACACAATACAAAATCATCAGTTCACAATGTTGTAGAATACAAGTGATATGCTATGGATCTTGTAACAGAGTCTGATTTCTTGTTGCATGCTTCAAGGTTTATAGAGTATAGATGCAGTGAGGAGACCGAAGTGCTCAAAGAAAACCTGCAAAGATGAGTATGGATCGACAACCAAAATCACATACAACCTAGGTCCGACCAGGAATCGAACCGGGTCGCAGTGGTGAAAGGCGAGGGAAGAAACGCTGCGCCAACCCATCCCCTAAACGAGTTAAACATTCCTGAAATAAATAACATTTGAAAATAAGTTGTTCGGTTACGATTTTATGGGCAAAACAAATTTGAAGAGCCCCCTCGAAAATGCTTATTTGTTATGACTCTCCCCTGAAAAGGGGGACTTTGTGACAGAACACTTTTTGAGAAACTGATGAAAATAGGCAGTTATAATAAGAAAATAATAATTTCCAGCAGAATTTCTGTTGTAAAATTTGATCGCCTTGATCAATTTCAACAAGTAAGGTGTCATTTTAAAGCATAGAAAATGCTGTAACATATGAAATGATAAAATCAAAATTGATATCATCTGGAAAGTCCCCCTTTCGGGGTGAGCCATCACATTTATGCTAAATTAGCATGGGAAGGGGTGGGATGATTTGAATTTTTTTGCCACCAGGTGAAGCTTATGGTAAAGTTAGAGAGGAGAGATGAAAAATTAATTTTAAAATTAACTGCCCAAACTTCCATATAACCCCCCCCCCCTTCCTGGATTACCAACAGAGATAGAGTACTTATGACTCACAA
>JXSR01S045213.1:56310-67464 GCA_000969725.1 Ophiothrix spiculata
AACATGGAAATAAAAATTGAATTGAATTGAATTAAATTAATAATTGAAGGTAAAACTTCTTTGATACGATAAGCAATTGTTTTAGATGCTAATTTATAATCTGTATTTAGCAATGTAATAGGCCGACAATTTTTAATCAAGAGAGGATCCTTATTTTTTGGCAGCAATGTTATTACTCCTCTTTTTTGTGAAGTAGACATTTTATGATTGTTAAACGCATAATTGAAAGCTTCAATGAAATTTGCCTTTATATCTAACCAGAAGAACTTATAAATTTCCGCCGTTAGCTCATCTATTCCAGGCGTTTTACCATTTACAAAGCTCTTCAAAACCTTTGTACATTCGTTTTCAGAAAGTATACCTTCACAGTTTAAACTATCGTTTTCAGATAAGCTATCAAAATTATGATTAAAAAAATCATTAATATCATGAACTTCTGTACTATACAAGCTTTCGTAAAACTTTTTTATCTCTTCTCTTATATCTTTTGGATTTTCTATGAGTTCTTCATCAACATTTAAACGTGTTATTGTTTTATTAACATAATTACGTTTTTCTAAATTAAAAAAATATTTAGTATTTTTCTCTCCTTCCTCTACCCATTTTGCTTTTGACCTGATAATAACTCCTTTTGTTTTAATTGCAATAAGTTGCTCTAATTCTTGCTTCTTAATACTTAATTGATTTAAAATGTCATCATTTGGTGACTTGTCATAATCTTCTTCTAATTTAGACATTTCTAGATTTAGTGATAACTCTTTATTCTTTTCTTTCTTTTTATTGTCAGTAGCAAAGCGAATCGAAGTAGAGCGAACATTAAACTTGATCATTTCCCATAGGAGAGATTTGAGTTAGTATTTTCTTGTGCAGTCATATTAATACATTGTTTAATTTGATCAACATATTGAAGATTCGATAGAAATGATGAATTAAATTTCCACAGGCCAGGGCCTCTTTTTTCAACTGAGCGTTTAATTTTCAAGCTTATAAGTGAATGATCTGATTTAAAACTGGCATGTATATTTACAGATTCAACTCTAGCCACTAGATTATAGGTTATTAAGAAAAAATCTAAACGTGTCATAATGATGGGTCTGGTATTTGACCTCCAAGTAAACCTTTTCATATTTGGGTTTTTATGTCTCCAAATGTCAATTAAATTAACATTATCGTTCAGAGTGAGAATTTTATCTCGTGCTTTAAAGTTTGTCTTCTTGGTCTTCCACCACATTTGTCCAAACTTAAATTCAAAACTGTATTAAAGTCTCCCCCAATGATCAAACTCCCTTCACAATATTCACCTATTAGTTTCGTTATATCAGAAAAAAATATCCCATCGTCCCTATTTGGTCCATACACATTTAATAATGTTAACTTTTCACCATCAATTTCAATATTTACTAATAATTTTCTACCTTGACAATCTTTCCATATATTTATTATGTTTCCCTGAAAATTTGATGAAAACAAAATAGCTACTCCAGCACTACTTGAAGTATGACTATTTAGAACAATTTCTGAGTCCCAATTTTCTTCAAAAATCTTTTCAGTTTTCATGCAGCTATGAGTTTCTTGCAGAAAGATAATATTGTATTGTTGTTGTTGTTTAAACCACGTAAAAACTTGTTTTCTCTTTTTCCCGTCCGAAATTCCATTAACATTTAATGAAGCAATACAAATATTTAGTTTTTCAGTTAAACTCGTCATGATTTAAGGGTACGAGGAATCCACATGCTCAGGAAAATGTGAATCCTAACTATTTTTCAATCATGAAAAGATAAATAGTTTCCACTGCCTTTGCGGGGACTCGAACCATGGATTATGGCGGGGGTTAGTCATGCATTACGAAGCGAGATATCTACCGCTGAGCTATCAAGGCAGCGTTGAGATGGTGAACTAAAATCTAAAACATAAACATTAGAATGCCGTATTTTTCTTTTGTTTACATAAAAATTGCAATTTTTGCCTCATTGGAATGCTCAATTTGTAAGTAAATTATGCGAATGCGTATATCAGACAAAATGTAGATAATGTAGATACTAAAATCAGGCTATTCACAGGTCAAACAGGGCGAACTCAGAGTCATAATTCACGCCCGGTTTTTCGGGCAAAACAACGCGGGTTTGTTACATTATCATTCAAAATCAACACAACATATTTATAAAATATTATTTGTAATTCAATAAAAAGTATCAAGCCTACAATCTGTCAAAATTTGAAAACAGGCGAATCGTTCGAACATCATACAATTTTAAGGTTTCGGTGAAAAGGTGTAAATGTGTCGAAGTAGTTTATTGATGTAATTTTGACCTTGATAATGGACGTGAAATCACTACTAAAGTCTCCCTCATGTATAAACTAGAGACTCTGTTACATATGTTCGCCAAAAATTGTATTATTCTGATATGTGTAAGTAGGCAAAAAGTTGCAGTAAAGATGCCGTTGGCAAAAATGGCACCCATTTCGGGACTGTAGCCTTAATATATCAAGAAAATAGTTTACCAAAGCACTATCGTTAAAAAGGAAAAGGATATAATTGATTGATACAATTGTAACTACAACAGATATATAGTCTGCAGTTATATTCAAGGGGAAAACTGAAAAATTATTCCATACAATAAATTGATGATATTTGTCACTAAAACAACAAACATTGCAAAAATTACTTGAATTGAAACAAAATTTTGTTATTAAAGTTTTCATGTTTTTCGTGTATGACAAGATTAAAACAAAAAAGAGAACTAAAAAAACTAAACTGGCCATAAAAAAAGCGTAATAAAAAATACGCAAAGAAAAGAATATAGAAAAAATACTTGCGCTTCCCGCCTCCCACTGGATTCACGGAAATATATATATTTTTTAATACCTCTTTGGTTCGTTTTTTTTTTCCCAAAAAATAATCTAGAACCTTTGAATAATTGGATATGATTCTAATATAACATATAAATCTTATAATCTTTTAGATTAAAACATATTCTATAGATTGCAAAACATTGCATTGTCCATGTAAATACAAGACAGTCCTCATATCTTTTTTCTCTTTCTTTCTTTTCGTTTTCACGATTCATCTTAAAAATTCATAAGTGTGGTCAGTATGCAAATGTACGAATCATGTATTTCAAAAAACATAAAAGGTCTTGTTCACTTTCCACATTTAAATTTCAAATTCAAACAAGAATCACGAGTTGCGATTGATTGAACATGGCATACATAGAATAATCTGTTCAATTAAGCATCAGACACGAAAAACAGCTGATCAAAGGGATTGGAAGCATCCTCTATCATTATGTTCCGACAAAGCATTTGTGAAGTCATCCATACACTTTAATTTTCAACAATATTATTTCTTTGGCAATTATGGCCTATTGCAAATCCTTGTCCGAAAAACACAGTTTGATTTAAATATTCAGGATAACAGGGCTTAAACGATAGATAATAGACCATTGCATTTGCACAAAAGATCATGCATACGTTATCAGATTAGGAATTTCAATCACAGTTTGTCAACCTTGATCCCGCGATGCTTTTTCGTAGTGAATTGTACAGTACGTGTTCGAATCCTTTTGTATTATTCTGCAGCTTTCGATACTATTAGTCACAATTCTTTTCTTGACCGCTTGCATAGTAGATGTTTCTGGATCCGCTTTGAATTGGTTTAAATCGTATTTTGTGAATCGTTCCCAATCTGTTATTATGAATGGATGTTTATCCAAACCCCATGTACCACTTGAAGGTGTGCCACAGGGCTCTGTTATCGGTCCCTTATCGTTCACTTTGTATACTGCACCAATTGAAGATATCATTGAATCTCATGGCTTTGGAAAAATGTTATATGCGGACGATACACAAATTTATGTTATTTTGAAACGGGATTCGGATATTAATAATTTTGTTATTTCCAAACTTGAGAAATGTATAAATGATGTTAAATCTTGGTCTACTGCAAATGGATTGAAATTAAATGAGGATAAGACTGAAGTAATTCATGTAACATCTCGCTTCCGAACATCCTCTTATTTACCATCTGTTGAAATTGCCAATGTGTCGATTCAACCTGTTATGAATGCACGCAACCTCGGGGTCATATTTGAAAATGATCTTAAAATGGATAGTTATATTAACAATTTATGTCGTGCTGCTTCATTCGCCTTGTATAAAATTGGTCGAATAAGAAATTTTCTTGACCAAAAGACGACTGAAACTTTAGTCCATGCATTTATTACATGTCGCCTTGACCAATGTAACAGCCTTCTTTATGGCCTTCCTGACTCACACATTTCCAAACTGCAAAGATTGCAAAATTCGGCGGCAAGACTGGTTACTCGCACACGGTTTTGTGATCATATTACTCCTGTCTTACAACAATTACATTGGCTGCCAGTAGAATATCGTATTAAGTTCAAAGTTTTAGTCTTAACATACAAATCTCTACATGGATTGGCACCTGTGTATCTGCAGGACCTTGTTAAGAAGTATATTCCACCTCGCAATTTACGTTCTGCTTCTCAATTTAAAATTGTGTCTTCATCAACAGCTACTGCTACTTATGGTGATCGTTCTTTCCAAAAAGCTTCTGCTGTCCTTTGGAACACTCTGCCACTTCATGTAAAGAATTGTCAAACTGTCAATCAATTTAAATCTTGCCTTAAGACACATTTGTTTAAACTTGCTTTTGGTAAATAATTTCCTTGTTTTCATATAACTGTATTTTGTTCATGCCTTGCTTAGTATATATATGTATGTATGTATAACTTAGTTTTCTTATGATTGTACAGCGCTTAGAGACTCCGGCGCTTCATAAGCACCGTTTTATTATTATATTATTATTATTATTGTATCGAGATTTATCAGTCAGTCTGTCAGTGTCGTACAACCTTCAGCTACTACAAAAGTTATAGATGACAATGTGTCCTTGCAAACATGACAAAGGACCATGCATGCACCAACAGATTTAAAAATGATTCAACAATGTTCAACACGGAAATTGTGCATACGTTCTGGGTTGTTCATGCATGCAGGCAAAATGCTGCGACTATTGTAAATTATCATTCGAAATCATTAAAATTATTTTCATCATCTTAATCTGATTTGGAGTGGGCATGGTGTCCCTGGAATAAATCGATTACAATTCTAGTACAACATTTTTGAGATGCACATTTGGAACACAATTATAGTACAGTTTTAGTACAAATATAGTACAAATTTGTGTACTATAAATGTACTCAAATTGTACTTATAATGATGTTCCAAATGTGCACCTTAGGAAAGGTTGTACTATTTTTGTACTCGATTTTTACTAGGGGTATCTCTCCCCTGACACCGCCCCTGAGTGAGAAAAAGAGGGTCTTTTCCGATTTTTTTTGCCCATTTAGGTCCGTATGTATGCACAAAACTGGACTAAAGTTAATCCTAGACTAAGTGAAATTTGATTTCTTAAAAATAACACATTTTTTGGAGTCTGCTTAAAGACTTATGTTTCTGTTTTGGTATATTTTCCCAGAAGAAAAAAAAATTGGTTTAATCTGGGACTAACTAAGTTAGTCCTGGACTAAACCATTTTCGTGTTTTCAGGGCTTGGTAATATAGGGAAGAGCCCTAAATCATAACAAAAGTAGGCCTATAATACCAGTATAGCCTAAATATTTAACAAAAAACATGAGTAGGCCTAATCTCTTGATTTTTCCAAAACTTTGATGTATCATAGTCTTATCATTTTTCAAAATTTTAAATTTTACTTTCACGGTCCGGTTTTGTGCATATGACCCTGGAAAAATCGAGTACAATTCTAGTACACATTCCTGAGGTGCAAATTTGGAACACAGATTCGAGTACAATTACAATTCGAGTACAATTTAAGAACAATTCGAGTACACAAATTTGTACGAATTGTACTTCAATAAATTGTGACTGAATTTGTGTTCCAAATTTGCACCTCAGGAATGTGTACTAGAATTGTACTTGTACGAGTCGATCTTTTCCAGGGGAAGTCTCCAGGAGGGGAGCGTGGCCGAGCGGTTAGAGCACGGGTCTCGTAAGGCAGAGATTGTGGGTTCGAGCCCCGGGCCGGGCGGTTTTCGTCTCCTTTAACTTGGCTTCTGGCAAGAAAGTTTACTTGCTCCGTGGTCGGACAGACACGAAAAGCCGTGGGTCCCCTGTACGAATAGATTCCTTCATCATGTTTGTTCATGGGGTATGCATTTGTTATGCAAGTACTTGTATGATTGATTGATTGATTGATTGATTTCCCCACTCCCCCGTTCGCAATTTTTTTTTCGTACATGACTTGGGCAATGCAGCGGCAATGATAAAGCAAAATTCAGTTGAAATTTTCAAAAATCGTTTAAATCGAGTGGAATTCACTTTTTTCTGTGTTTTAATCCAAAATATCGATTTTTTTAAAATGTGCTCAAGTCATGTACGAAAAAAAAAAATCGCCCCCCGTTCTTCATTGCCCTTTGATCCATTCATAGACAAATTCGCCCATTTTCACTTCCGTGTTGTATGACGTCATGTTGTAAGTGTTTAATATTTTACATTTTATTTCACTTTCAAATTTGTTTCAATCTTTATGTAATATTAAAAACCTAGAGTCTGTTTTAACCATTATAACAAGGAATCTAATATTGCATTAATTCAAAGAAGCAAATTGTTAATATTTCTACATTTCCTGTAAGTTTAGGAAATAAACACAAAAACATTATATAGAAACACCATGTTTCAATGGACGGTTTCGTCTAGATGCACGAGTAGGACATAATTGGTACGTGATTTTACAAATTTTCTTCACATTTAGAATATCTGAGTAGATTGATTTTGAGATTTATAGTTAAGTAATTCATTTAAGATCTGTAAAATATTTACTTTAATTACTTACGTATCTTTAATTATTAAAGATGACGCATTTTAATTCGATATTTTGTCGCATCGCCAAATTTTATGTTGTTACATTATTCGTTTTTGCATTGCACACATGATTGTTTACAATTCCGGTAGTGCTTGATCCTTTGGTATACATACCTGATCCTTTGAACTACATTGTACTAAGCATAACTCTGTATATATTGAACAGCTTATTTAATTGAGGTTTTAAAGTCGGATCCCAAATTTGCCAGGCTGTAGACTGTATTACTACACCTCTTGAATATTTATTAGTTAATACAGCATTTTTATTGGTTGAATAGGGAAGACGCGCAAAAAGTATTTTTGACTCCTTTTCCGCGTGTGCGTTAATACTCAAGTACAGCCGCGCGGGTATGCGTTTACGCGTTGCACCTTTGTAAAATACACACACGCGGGGTCCGGGGAAAAGAGTAAAAACTTCCGCATGGTACTACCGTATGGCTCACGGTAAAGTACTGAATTTGTTGACTTTGAGATTTATTTTCAAGTTATATTTTGACTTTTTTGAGGTGTAGTAAAACAAATACAACATGGTTTATTTCAGAGAAGTATTGCAAAATACTGTCCCTCGGTGTTGGATGATGGAGACTTCCTCCCTCGGCTCCGCCTCGGGAGGAAGTCTCCATCATCCAACACCTCGGGGACAGTATTTTGCGATACTTCCCCTCAAACCATGTTGTATTTGTATACTGCTACTCGAAACCTGAAAAACAGTGCATATTTAAAATTTGTATTGAATTATAAGTTAATTGCTAAACTAGCTCAACAAGAGTCAGACAACATCATTGAACATGTTAAATAACTGAAATCACGATGAGAACTAATTTTTCTGTCTGCAATGATTAGTCACAAATATACGAATCAATTACAATTACTCAACATTCAAATTATTATACCGTATACGCCGGCATTTTATCATTTACGGACGTAAACATGTCCTGACCTTGGCTTGGACTTGGTCCTTGGTAAACGGGTAAACATCAATCGCCGATATACAAATTTATTCGTACCTAATACTCGTACGAATGTATGCGCATCGTATAAAATGTCTTCAGTTCTGGGGCCGATTTCACTTACCCGAAATATCTGGCTGTGGTACGTACCACAGCCAGAAGCAAGCTCTGTAATCAAACCTGTCGCATAATTGCACATACAGTGTGCAAATTAAGTGGTAATCCGGGCGTCCTGACGACCAAAATTTAGGTCGGATGACTAGAATTTCACAGCAGGTAATCCGTGGGACGCCCAGGTTTACTGTCCATGAACTTGAGCTTGATTTTGAGGACCTTTTCTACCTATTTCCAAGGTTGAATTCGTTGGAAATTTTGGTTTTTGACACTTATTTTCAACCGAAAATCGGATGAATTTTGATGTGTTAACTGGTATCTCAAAGCCATTCTCAACAGTAAGTCATCAATCACCACTCAGAGAATTTTGTACAGCCTATTAGTGCTATGGCTGAAAGGGCTTCTCAAGCCCTGGTATTGGCACTAATGAGCAATGATACTGGATTAGTATTTATAGTAAAATTCTGTGGTGTTAAAATTGCAAAATCTTGTTTTTTGTAAATATTGATTTCATATCATTACAAATTTGTTTCAAAAATTGAAAAATCAATATTTTAACAACAAATGATAAAAGTAAATTATCATGAGTCAATTTGCATATTTTATGTGATAAGATTCATTTAAATTTGGCATAAATGGCAAATAAGAAAGAATGTCAGATGCTCTGAACTTGATAGGTTGGCCTATATCTTGATATATTTCTGTGAGTTTTTAAGTTAATGTTTAATAAATGACTTGGGGGAATTAAGGTAAAGGTATGATCAAATAATATTGTAATAAGTTAATTTGCATATTGGGTATGACATTTTTTGATTACTTACGCATTTTTGAATATTTTGCCCATTTGTGTTGGGCTTTATTGGGAAAAAATCACTTGATAATTCATTTATGATTTTTCTTATTTTGGCGGTAAATTACGGATTACCAAAAATGTTTGCGGATTACCAGATTTTAAGACTTGGTAATCCGCAGGATTACTAAATGTTTTTCTTTAATTTGCACACTGACATACCCAATATCCCCAAAAATGATCATATTTATCAGATACGAACTCCAGCACTCCACAAGTACATGACAAAGGATATTTATAATAAATTTACCTATTAGAAACACTTCCCGAAGTTGTTAGTCACACAAAAATGATGTTTGAAGATATATAGTTTTACAAACCGTAAGGTTCCATGTAAACAAACAAAATATACCGTTTGATTTCTCTGATCTGAACAGTGTGATTTTCATAAATTTTGAGCCTTGCGTATAACACCATTGCATGAGCATTTTACGCGGGTACACAACGCTTTTCAGGCACACGCGATGTCGTGGCACTGTGGATTACTGATTGGAAACGGTGCTGCATACTTCCCTGTGTCCCGTTCTTGTCACAACTTGTGGATACGCGGTGGCTACATTCAGAAATAATGTTCTTGTCCGAAATTTATTTGAAACAATAATAGTTAATATCATCGATGGTCGCTATTGGGCTCTTCCCTAAATTGAGGTACATAGGAATCCTGCAGGAAGCAGGGAGGATTCCTTACTCCAAAATTCTTTTGTTTCTTCTACTTGAAAATCCTGTGTCATTAAAATCCATTCATAAAGTGAGCTCTCCTTATTGATTTTTAATGGCTTCTTACTTCACAGAATGTGGTTTTATGTAGTTTCTATATGATTTATTGACATATTGATGCATTTGAAAAGTAGGGGTTGTCAATTTGGTATTGTTAAAAAAGCAGTGCTCCTTCCTGGTCTAATCTGGAGCGCTTAGTGCGCCAGGATTCCTGCAGGATTCCTGGGGGAAAGAGGGCTTGGTAATGTAGGGAAAATCCCTAACCCCGTTTTGATCCCAAGAAAGGAGATCTCAGAAAGGCAACAAACTACAGAGGAATTAGCCTTACACCTATTGCAGACAAGATATTCAACAGGTTGATATTAAATCGTTGTCGACCACATATTGAGCCCTTGTTACGACCCAACCAAAATGGTTTCAGGGCAGAGCATTCATGAACATCTTCGCATATTCTTGCGCTGAGAAGACTTATATTGAAGGGATCAAGGACAAAATTTTTCAATGCATCATTACCTTTGACCATCGACTTCAAAAAGGCATTTGACTCTGTACACAGAGGAGAGACGATGAAGATACTTCATTCATACGGCATGTACTAGAAAAATTATCTAACAATGTCTAAAAAAGTCAACTACAAGGTCAAATGTGACACTACAGAATGGTTCAAAAAACTCAAAACCCAAGTTCAAGGTCTCATTTTTGACAGTTATAATACATTGTACCTCAATCAACTGGAATTTGCACAGGAATTATTGTTGATACCTTTTAAACAAACCTTGAAAGTTTTATGTAATTTGCATCATTAGGTCTTAAGATGCAGCTCTTTATGTAAACCGTCCTTCAAAGTGGCTTTCCACGAAAGCTTTTCTTCGTTTGTGTCTTCAATCTGTTCCACTTGATCTGCACCGTATTTGGTTCCACACGTGTTGTACTGCAAGTTAAATTACGCATGTTATTTTGAATTGAATGATGTTCCAGAACATAGCTTCCGATAATTGAGCCCCAGTTTGAATCTGCCAGTTTCAGCAACGTAATGGTGCAGTTCAGATAACTGGTTCATGCAAGAGGCCTCTGAACTCCAGGTCACGTAATTTTGTTTGTTTGTTTTTGTTTGTTTTGTCTTCTTCGGTAAATGTTTTCCAACAGAGTGGTTAGACTTGGTCACTCAATCGTTGTCGGATATATTTCAGGTCCTTAGGTGCTGTAAAGTGACGAAATTACATTGAAAGATCAGCTAGGAAAATGACTTGAAAACGCCTTCAATTCAAGCAGGGAACGCCCGTAACACAACATGCAGTGCAATACGTGCAGGTTAGAATACTTAAATTGATTAAACATTAACGTTGTGTAATCCATTGAAGGGTTTAAGTCAGAAGGCGAGAGAAGCAATCGTGGACAGGCCAATTTGAAGCAATATTTTAATAAAGGGCTGTATCTAAAAAACAATGATCAAAAATTTGCCAACTGAAGCTGATATAGGTACGATTGCTAAGTAAAAAATGACTTTGAACTTGGGTTTTGAGTTTTTTGAACCACCCTGTATGATTGGGATATACACATGGAAATGCTTTTTATTAGTGATCAGTCTTTCCTGGTACACATAGCCGTAACATTTGTTTG
>JXSR01S045213.1:89315-103862 GCA_000969725.1 Ophiothrix spiculata
TTATCAATTTATTTAGTTGTTTTTTTAAATATAGCAGGTTGAAAAACAATAAAATACATAAGAATTATTCTGTATAGATTTGTTTAAAAGTGCAGAAAAGCTGCTTAACACCTAATCTCAAAAACACCAAAATGCTCAAAATTAAGATTTTGATTGCAGTCGAGTCCCCTTAATCTTACAAGCTCATGAATTGTACCCTTTAATTCCTTGATTATATTAAACACTTCATCAAAAATCATGATTGCATGTTTTAATATTCCAGCTGCTTGGAGAGCTCCTGTTAGATAGGCATAACTTCACAACCATGACAAAATACATCTGCAATCCAGAGAATTTGAAACTCATGATGAATCTACTCAAAGACCCAAGTAGGAATATTCAATTTGAGGCCTTCCATGTATTTAAGGTAAGGACTAGACTCTATAAACCCGCAAGGAAGTATGCAACAAGCAATTATACTCTGTTACGCGATCCATAGCACATCCTTTGTATTCTACAACACTGTGAGCTGGTGGTTTTGTATTGTGTAAGAAACTAGTAATGATTGACCAGGATTTATTACGACCAAATCACTGCGTATTAATATTTTCTTACATGGATTCTTCATGTTTTTGGTATTTTAAAACTTGAACCGTTGGCTCCATTTCCTTTCCGATACGATAGCCGATGTTTTATATCTGTCACCTTGCCGATACGATATCTGATACCGATGTTTTAGTGCATCATCAGCTAGGGCTAGGCCACGCTTTTAGTGCATCATCAGCTGATCAAAAACGTGGCCTAGGCCAGCTAGGGCTAGGCCACGCTTTTAGTGCATCACCAGCTGATCAAAAACATTGCCCAGTCCAGGTAGGGCTAGGCCACGCTTTAAGTGCATCACCAGCTGATCAAAAACGTGGCCTGGGCCTAGCCCAGCTAGGCTTAAATCCAAACATCGGTAAAGTTCATCAGCAAAGACAGGTGATTTTACCGATACGATGTTTTGCCGATAGGGTGTAATATCGGCCCGATGTGATGGCGATACGATGCATTGGTTCAAGCTTATTATTTTTGGCTAATTTTTTTGCTAACACATGGACAAACACTTACCATAAGTTCATTTGAATATTCAGCATGATTTGGTACGTTTTTATGATACGAGAAATACAGACTCATTTACTTCGCCATATGGTCATATTGGTTTATGTGCGTTAATCGGCTGCTTGTTGCATACTTCAAGATTTACAGAGTATAGTTAATGTTAACATATTTGATTCACGTAGTATTCAAAGCTATCTAGTCATGAGTTTAGCAAAAGCTCTCTACTGATGTTACTTTTTATACTGCATCAATTCATAAAAATCATATTAAAGGGATTGTCCATCATCCTGATTCTGAAATTTCTCACACATCGCAATTTCTTTACCAAGGTCACTCCACTACTACATTCATTTGTGTGGTAAAGATTTTGTATTTCCTCTTTTTCAAACTGTATTTTAGGAATGAAGAAAATTGTCGAAGTGGTATTTGTTTACATTGACATCAAGCTGTCATTATCCCCTTTCTGAAGGTCTTTTTAATTCACACTTAGACAATGTAATATTTTTTCAATAGCAAGTTTTCCATCATTAGTTTTATCATGTAAGTCTATGGCAGTTGGTTCACTCAGTGGGTTGTTTATAAGAGGTGGAAGTAAGAGTTTGAATCGAATGGTGAGAACTTAAAATACCCTTTGCCGGTAACCCAAAATACCAGTTAGCAACCGAATGACACTGTTGCTTTCAGGTTTAGACCAGATCAAATTCAATCCATTATCATTGAATATGAGCTCTATTTTATGTAGAAAAATTCAAAATAAAAGTGAAACATGTCTTTTAATTGTCCAAGAATTATAATTTCAAGAAACTATAGCCAAGGAGTATGAAAGTTGGGAAAGGGACACACAATGCGATACTGAGAGTAAAATGGGTTGAATGTTTCGTTGGGCAAGAAACTTCGCTATACTTGCTCCGTGGTTCGGAAGTTACGTAAAGCTGTTGGTCCCCTGTACGAATAGACTCCTTTATGGGGTATGCATTTCATGCAAGTACTGTGTGTCATTGATTGATTGATTGATTAAACTCATTTAAACAAAAGTATGTTGATGTGTGACTTTAAAATGTGTTTGCACTATTAAGTAGAGGTGGTCAATGTTTTCGCACACTACAGTTGAGCGAAACACCTTTTTCAAGTAGAGTGAAGTTTATTGCCCAAGGAAACATCCAACCCATTTTACTCACAGTATCGCATTGTGTGTCCAGTGTATTTTTGGACAAAGTCAAAAAAATATTTTATTAATACTATTTTGTATCTTTTTTCACTTTATTCCAGGTTTTTGTGGCAAATCCCAATAAAACCAAGCCAATCCTTGATATTCTATTGAAGAACAAAGAGAAACTTGTGGATTTCCTCATGCAGTTCCACACAGACCGCACAGAGGATGAGCAGTTTAACGACGAGAAGAACTATCTCATAAAACAGATCCGAGAACTCAAACCGCAAGTCGAATCATTACAAGGTCACTGATCATTCAAGTAGAGCATCAATTTTCAGACTCTAGCAGTGACTTGTTTGTTTACTCGACATTGGTGGCCATGGAATGTATAAATTGTCCATCACATGGATTCAGAGTCCATCGCTTTGGTTTGAAGCCTATTACATCAAACCAGTTTCAGCGTCAGTGTATCTGCCACAAAAAGTAAAAACACAGTATGTGCAATTATAAAGCATAGCAGATACTTCCTATAAACAAGCAAATTTCACTTGAATTCAGTCCCATGCTAAAAAGCGTATATATACATGTTTCATATATATTAGATACTGTCTTGAGTTATGAAAGAGAATTGATCGACTGCTCAATGCAGGATTTCTCTAAGGGAAAAGGAAGTAACTTGCTATATATCTGCAATACACACACTGCATTTTTATTTGGTTTGGCAGGTATCAGAAACATGATGTTCTTCAGGGAGTAAGTGTAATTCAAACTGCTTACGGGGTTTGCTTTGAAGATCAGAGGTCAAATCAAACTTGCTACTATTGGAAATCATGTGTGAAGGCCCCTCCAAATATTGAAACAGAGGTCTCCTATGAGTTTCGAATTATGGCTAATTTTTATCCATGATACATAAAACATGTGTAGAAGTAAAGCCTTCACTTTTTTTACTGAAGGACACAGAGAAAATTTTATCCCGTTCCATGCCAAATAGCTCAACTGACATATGAAATTACCATCAAGAATCGCCATCAGGTAAAGAAATTACTATTTACCCACAGCAAAATCTTTGGAATATCAGGTCCTAATTTTGATAGTAGATTCCATGTGTTTTCATTCAACTCTGTGCAGTTGGTTTTAATCATTTTCATGCACCAATAACACACTTCAAAATTTTTAAAATGATGCATTTAATGACTTTGCACTCTTATAATTTACAAAAATAACAGAGTTTCTACAGCTAATGTTACCTCTGGCCACGTTACTGATAGTAATCGAGCAACAACATTGAGGTCATTTACATATTTCACCCGTTGTTAATTGTGTCCCGTTGCGACAAAAGGATGCAGTTGTAGGCCCTTACATGTTGCTCATTGTAGCATATCTGATGTGTACTTATAAGTATACATCAGATATGTGATGACTCACCCCGAAAAGGGGGACTTTGCAATAGAACACTTTTCGAGAAACTGATGAAAACAGGCAGCGAAAAATAAAGAAAATAATAAGAATTTCCAGCATATTTTCTGTTGTAAAATTTGACCTTGATCAATTTCAACAAGTAAGGTGTCATTTTAAAGCTTAAAAAATGTTGTAGCAGATGAAATGATAAAATCAAAATTGATATCATCTGCAAAGTCCCCCCTTTCGGGGTGAGCCATCACATATGTTAGTACAACAGTTACATAGGAGCTGACAACTACATCCTTTTGCCACGGCGGGACACAATTGATTTTGATTTCTTTTGAACCATAGATATAGATAGGAGAGATACAAGACTTTGCCCCATTTTTGTCCTGTCATGGGGATCAAATTGGGGTGTTTGAAAATGTTGTATCAGGTTTTTTGTAGTGGTAGAATATCAAAACATGCAAACATGATTTTCCGCAACATTCGTATAGAGTAGCATTTCAGCTGTCTGCCCCTATGCGCAGTGGAATCTCTCATCCAAGGTTGAATTTGGCAAGGACCTTGTTGGACCCGAATACTTTCAATTTGCACCCTACGGCCGACCACAACATTTATACTAGATTGTATAATCATGCAGTTAGGTGTAACTGCGTTTTATTGACACTGGAATAGCGTCAGCGCTAGCCCTCAACACTAAAATCTAATGGCCACAAATTGAATCACAATGAAGAAAACTACATAAAAGTCATTAGTATCTCATACACAACTCCTGTACACTTGCCACAATCGATTTCTGTTAATTTTTGCGGCCACAATACTTATTTCTGGGGTTGTCAGGCTAGTGTTGACACCCAGCGTCGACACTATTCTAGTGGCAATAAAACGCAGTGCCGCCTTAGGTATTTCCTCTCTACATCTATTGCTTCAAATAAAAGAGCAAACAAAAATATAAGATACTCTGTAAGGCAATTTACACTTAATTGTTTGTCTCGAATCTCTCCTGCGTTAGTTTTATTGTGCGTGTTAGTCTTAATTTTCCCCTTTCTTATTTTTTGTTTTTGAAAATATTAAAATTTCAACTCGGGTTTCACAAATTTTTCACAATGGGGCTGTCCGATGCCAAGACGTTCCAGTGGTGTAGTGCAATCATGTAAAATATGAGGGCATACACATGGAACTCTTTTCTTTAAATATAGAAAAGCACTTAAGGGTTCAGTCTCACAAAATTCTTTAAAAAAATAAGACTGTGTTTTGAATAAGTTAGTTTTTCAAGAGTAGGAGAGCTTTGAGACAAACAAGTAAATGTCAATGACTAAACACGTATTTGAGTTATGATGAAGCCTCTGCCGTGATATATGTAAAGATGACAACTTTCATTTGGACGACAATTTGCCATTTTGTATAATTACCAGTTCCACCTTCCAGTAAGTGATGTGTGAGGACACGTGATGTCATACTCTGATGGGATCTCCATGTCGAATCAATCAATATCTTATTTAAAACCAGGAAGCGATTATACGGACATTGCCTAGACCCAGTAAAATATTGCGAGGGTTTGAGTATTTGTTGTAGTTATTTTTGTGTCATGTTGGTGTTTGAACAAGGTTCTATTTATGATCTTTGTGTCTTACTTTCAAGGCTCAAAATAAACAGTAGCTGGGAACTAACACCAGGTATGTATTCCTGGTTCTTTCATCTGTTTATGCACATATCCATAGACCAGGAGCAATAGAAATTACTCTTTAGATTGGGGCTAATTCCAAACTCAACCGGTGCTTACCTACCGGTTCTATAGTTGGTTTTTGTCGGTTAATGCGGAACAAACAACAGTCAACCAGTCACAACTGGCAGACAACAGCCGGTCGAGTTTTAAGGGGGGAAAGCACCTTACCCAATTTTACATTACACAAATCAACATCACCATCATGTTCCTTGTGAAAATTCCTATCTGGTAATGTATACTTTTATTAACTTTAAGCACTTTGTTAAAAAGTTATGGTACAAAATAAACTTGCAAAAACGTAAAAAATTGAGTAAGGTGCTTTCCCTCCTTAAAGTAGCCCCTGATGATAACTGTGTACCAATATTTATGAGGTCATTGTTTAAATCAAAGTACAAAGTTGTTTGTTTTGGGCTGAGGATCTACGCTCGATCCGGAAGGCACAAAACAAACACTAATAATTTTAAACAATGTAAGCATGCATAATGAATACTTACATTTTGCATATAAGGGTGCAGGGTAGGTAGCACAGCTGTACTACCCTTGCTCTACCCAATGAGTCCCAGGTGTTCTAGGTTTGATCCCTGGTCACAGGGCTACATGTGTATTTGGTTTTAAGTTCAAATTACCTTCCACAAGTTATTCTCTGGTTACTCTCGACCATCCTTCTGATGCATTAAAATTGCATAAAGAAAGACCTTGGACAACTATTGAAATGAGCTTCAATATGTGGCTTGCTTTGGTTATTCTTGGCTATCTGGCTACAGAATTTTTTAATGATAATTATAGACTATCTGTGATGTAACCTCGTAAGACCAGATAATTGCTACAATTTGCCATTGACTGTGAAGGTTGTGTAGAGACAGAGGCTTGAACGCGACTCAGAACGCAACTAGGACTATAACCCGGGTCTACAGGATATCGCCTGATCTAAGCTTACCCAAGTATAAAATGTAAAAACCAATTACCCGAATGGGAGTATAAAAATCCATGAAGCAGAGTTTCACTGCGTGAAAAAAGTGGGTTCTTTTACTAACCATAAATCATTTACACAAACAGGTACAGTTTCAACAGTTTTGATGTTTATATATAAATTTTTATGATGATGATTACATACATTGCCAGCTCAGCTATAATTGTTTCAAGTAAATTTCGGACACAAACATGATTTATGAACACAGCCACCGCATATCCATAAGTTGTGACAAGAATGGGACACCGGGTAGTACGTAACACCATTTCCAATCAGTTATCCACAGCATCGCAACATCGCGCGTGGCTGAAAAGCGTTGTGTGCTCGCGTAAAATGCACACGCCAGGCTCTGTGTCCGAGAATTATTTGAAACAACAAAATGTTTTTTGCACACATTCTTGCATTGTATTGAGCCCATTTTTACATGTAAGGGTACCTGAACATGTACCTGCCTGAAAATTAAGTAAATAATGTACCCAGTTGCTAAATCACCTGCAAAGTCCCATGCCATAAAGCAACCCATTCAACTATTACTGTTTGAACTCAAATCTGGGACATAAAGGCTCTGTCACACATCAATGTATAATGCCAAACGTACGCCTAGCGTAGTTAATGCCACTATTATTTTGGTTTATACAATGTTGTTCATCATGTGTTCACTAGAAGTACGTTCAATACGTTATTCATATGATTTGTCCATTGTGTATACGTTCAATACGTTATCCATATATGGTGGTGGTCCGTTTGACACATGTTCAGTATGTGAACTCTTGAACGTTATTCGTACATTTTAGCTCTATACAATGATGTGTGACAGGACCTTTAATATCAGACGCTCCCACAACTATATATAATTTTGTGTCAACTTGGGCAGTTACGTGATGTTGCCGTACTGTGAATTATTAATTGGAAATGGTGTTGCCTACAACCCTATGTTCTTTGCTCTTAACAGCTTTAATATGGATAATTTGTGGCTTTGTTTAGATTGTCATATTTGTATTTGAACTATATTTGAAACATTAATAATTGGTTAGGCACATTTCCCAATTCATGACGAAAGCTTTTGAGTCATACGAAAGGGCTTGACGCAATTGTCTTGTATCATGATGCAGAAAAATATTGAGTCATGACTCAAATATAGATGTAGTATAGTGTATTGAATGATGCAGAAAATTGCGCCAGGGCCTCTATCATTATAAAGACTACTTCAAAGGAGGTAGTTATGCGTCTCCTAATACTTTTGCAACATGACTCAATATACATTTCGTCATGGTTCTTGTGTCAAAGCCTTCCGAATGTCGGAAGTCATGAATTGGGATCAAGGCCTTAAGCTTTCAACTTCAAATGTTCATGCCTTTTAACTGTAATTAGGTAACCCTGGAGAAAAATCTCCACTGATTTAATGTTATCTTGTCACTTTAATTATTGTTTCTTTAAAACAATTATAATGTATGAAAGTTGTGACTGTAAATCCATGAGATAAGCGTGTTTGAGGACTAATCTGCTTATCAAAAAAGTGGTTGGACATGTCTTCAGTAAAAAAGAAAATAAAAATACTAGATGCAATAAATTGTACCTTAAATATGTTCCATGAAAGTACCCATTATACTGAAATGTCAACTTACTATCCCATAGTTCCTTATGGGATATTGTGCCTTGTTAAGACACCAACTGAGATCAACAAAATATATATAATTTGTTATTCCCATTGCATTGTGGGATATCAGAAACAAGTGCTAATTGTGTATAGTACATTGCATATTATGAACCATGATCGCATCATTGATCATGATAAATGGAGGTGAAATTATTCAAGATTAAATTGGATTTTGTTAATCAGATTCAACAAATAAATTGAAATTGCAGTCTGCCATGGAAATATACTATTCCTTTTCTGTGTCATAAGTTCACCTTCATATATGCACATGCTGTGCAAGTAAGCAGCTGATACAACCACATACACCAATATGACCATACAAGGAAATAAATTAGTCTGTATTTTTCGAATCATAACAACTTATCTTGCTGAATATTCAAATAAACTTGTGTTTAAGGATTGTCAATGTGGTAGCAACAAAATTAGTCAAAAATAATACCTAAATCATGATGGATTCATGCACAAAATATAATACATACTTCTTTGGTCTTAATCAGTCCTTATCAGTCATTGCTATTCTCTTACACAAAACAAAAACACCAGGTCACAATATTGTAGAATACAAGGGATATGCTATGGATCACGTAACGGAGTCTGATTTCTCGGTTTGTACTTTTAGGTTGACAGAATATAGACTGTTTATATGAAGGCAAGGGAATAGTTTCCTATGTCTTAAGAAGTTTGAAAGACCAACATACTAAACATTGGGAGCTCGTGTGGTCTAGTTGAACAGAGCAGGACTCAGAATCAGTAGTTTGAGCCCCAACTACGGCCAACGGGCTATGTCCTTGGGCAAGACATTAAATCCTAATTGCTTCGTCGACCAAAGCGTTATCATGGGTAGTTACTAGGAATATACTCAATAGGCGCCGTGATTGTACGGCAGCCACAGAAGTTGGTTATATTCTTTTGGTAACGGAATAAATATTAAGCGCTTTGATCATTTCTGGGAATGGGCTATATAAGCGCAGACATTTATTTTATTTTAAAGCAGTGGCATAATCAGTGAAAATGAAATTACAGGGTGTTGATCACATTTAAAAGCATCCTGACTTTTTGTTTGCACTGTCCATTCAATTATGGTACTTGCATAAGTGCAACATAAATATGGACATTGTTACTGAAATTACAATTTTTCTAACATTTTGCTTAAGTTTCCACCAGCTCTTATAATTTCCTAATGAGAACCCAGGACCTGGCTGTGAAAATATGAATGGTCTGCGAAAGTATTATCTGTTACAGTTGCAGAAAGAAGCTAATAACAAAATTGTCAAAAAATGTTCAAGGTTATCAATAGCTGTTTGTAAACATATTTTGTGATTGCACCATACCCGAGAGTTTCAACACATTTTTTGCCCAGAAAGTGTGTGTTTTTCTATAATTTATGCTACTTTCAGTGTCTCTTGTTGTGACATGGTTTTGTAATTATTGGTGTGCTTCACATTTGAGATTTGTCATGAAATTGCAGCTGTCTTTGAAGTTTCGATATTTCATGCATTTTTGGTTATAAATTTGTATAACATTTACATAATTTGCATTTGTTTCTGATACCCTGCAGCTGTAAATCACGGGATATGTTATTGTAAGTTATATTATACTCCAGATATTGTTTTATTATAATGATGATGATGAAGGTGTATGATGAAGCCAAAATTGAGAACTCAATTGTGTTATTTTTATTTAGTGAGTGTATGGGAAATTCTACTATTATTGTACAACAACATTTTATTTTTGTTGTTTCAGACCACTGTTCCCTTATTAGCAAACATTACTTTGATTACTTTGATTGAAAATTTGATTTTTATTTTGCCAAATGTTGATATATATGCATGGAAAAAGGAGATTTCCATGACTAATTATTCCCTGACTAATGAGAGTTGAAATATTAAGTGGACTAATATGACATATTGTACTTGATAAACTATGCTGCAGTACAAGTGCAGTACAATTCAATATACATCAAGATATATACACAACAATCTGTAGAAATAAAACGGTACAATTTTCTTTTAATTGTTTAATATTATTACATAAGGGATATTATCAAAACTCAAGTTGTGGTTGACTGATGGAACTGGTGATTAATGGTGGTCACAGTTGTTTCAAACAACAATATTTCACTGATTTGAACCAGTGCTTCCTCGCAGTGTATTCCCAGTATAGTATACATCACTGATGAAAAGCCAAACTTCAATTGCTACATCATAATTTGATAAAGCACCCCTTCCTCTTGCCAATTCCTGAGAGGTATTGACCCAAGAAATTAACACAGCAAAATCTTGCAGAATTGGCAGGTTTGAGAAAACCAAATTAGATTTTGTACTACTGTCTGAATCAATGTAAAATTAAGCGTTAGTCTTAAGGCTGGTATCAATAAGCATTTTGTTGACAATGTTGTCAACAAAAGCAATCTCACTCTCTGTCGACAAGCCTATTTTTATATTGAGTTTGTCGAAAAAAACATTAAAATAATAAGATACTTGATACCAGAAAACTTAACAAAAGTTACTTTTTCTCATCTCAGCATAAATTTTATGATGTTCAGTTGGGTACATTTTGATTTCCATCTATTACATTCTATCATGTATCGCCGCATTGATTACAATGCAAATTCTTTTAAATCCTACCACAGCCACACAATATATTAACTCTGGAAGTATGCCACAAGTTGTAACATCAATTGCCTTTGCTGAATTGATTAAAATGCATTGTCGACAATGTCGATGTCAGTTGCTCAATATTTTTGGGTTTGTTGACAATGAAAATACTTGTTGATACCAGCCCTAATTAATAAGTGTAAGGGCGTGTTCACACAGAAGAATTTTTTCATCACTTTTTGCTTGTGAGCCATTCATGACTAAATTCCCAGTGTGTACGCAATTATAGAAAGTGTCTCGCTCGTGACCAAAAGTGACGCGCCACTAGTTTTAACGCACAAGTTGTATCCCAGTGTGAACGCAACTGCTAAGCTGTCTCGCTCTAGGTCATGACTAGTCATGTATGATCACGCCCTAAGACTACTACTATAGGACACTTTTATGTGGCGGCTAAATTGGACCTTTATGCCTTGAAAATTGTGTCTTGCTTTCCAATTAAGATTATGGTAATCACATGGGTTATATGTATATATATGGCAATATATGGCATTGGTTATTGAACTATACCTCAGAATAATTGTATCTAGTCCTCTAGTGGTGAAATATACTTTGGTAACATCTTGGAGAAAGTTAATGAGTCAAATGAGAAAGGTCAGGTCTCTATCAGCAGGTAGTGGGTTCAAGCCCCACTATTGCTATAGCATGTAACTCTTTGGCTATATGTGACCATCCACTAGAAACCTCTAGGAAAGTTGGCTCCTGGTCCATTTTATTTCACATTAAAATAAAACATATTCGTACCTGCCAACTAGTTCGATTTTTGAGGCTTATGACAGCAGACTAAATAAGATTTTTGAATCTGTGAAATTACATTACTTTTTGGTACTTTTGTGTAAAATCTACTTTTTAGTGAAATAATCTATTTTTTGTTGCAAAGCCTACTTTTACACATTCAAAGGTTGGCAGGTATGCATATTTCCAGCTTTAAAATGATACCTATTACAGGTTCTTATGACACCCAGAATTGAAGTTGCAATTCTTTGAAGCATGACAAGTCAGAATATATATAATTGTGAACTCTTGCCTTTGTGTTTACTGCAAATTCAACAGCATCTAGAAAATGTTACTTTTCAAATAGTTTGGAGTTGCAATGAAAGTTGATTTTTTGCTTTTAGTTTTAAGAAGTCATTTGTCAGAATATGACTTTCAAATGTATTTTACCCTGTATCTCAAAATGAAAAATTCCAACTTTACTGGAGGTTTGTAATGGATGGTCACATAAAGCCCATGTTCTTAATTGCTTCATCTATTTAAGCATTCTATGCAGTGCTCCTGTTAAGCTGAGTTTTGCATAATTGGTGCAGGAGTAGAAATTTGCACAGCCTGTTTTTGGAAGTGCTTGTGAAAGGTACTTTTTCCTGCTTTTTAAACCAATTATCAGCATCTAACTAGTAATTTGTGGTACAAACACTTCTTCAACTTTGTCAAAATGGTTTGAATCGATGCAAGCTCAAAAATCTCCAGGGAACACTGGTTTTATGGGTCATTATTATGAATTGTTGATGTAATGAGCATGCCCAAGACATGAGGTATCAGAACATTGAGATGGTAACAGGATTTGAAGCATCTAATGGCTAGTGGTAACCACAAGCGAAGTCATACATTTGAGATTTCTGCTATCTTTTGACCAAATGACTAATATTGATTGAATCCACAACCTGCTCCAAATGATTGATAATGGTGGTTCATGAAATTGGTCTTTGGGAAAAGATGACGGATTGCACTTGTACATCTTACAAAATCACAGCTTTGTGGCCATTAAAGAATGTTAAACCAAGCCCAATTACTAAAGCAAAATTTCAAAATACTCTTTTCATGTAGATATAACCATATATGATCAAATCATTTCAAACTTCATAATTTTATGTACACAGATAAAGGTAAATTTTACCAATGTCATCATACCATATACCAAAAATACCATGTCATTAAATGAAACTTGTTAAATATACTTAGAATTGATTTTATTGAGTATTACCATTCTACCACACTATGTAGATTATAAATGATAGTCAGTAAGAAACAGTCCTGGATTTGTACTTTGAAATTTAGCATTACAAGTGTCAACTTTTCCAACTAGATCTGTTGCAACTTTATGAGGGAAGGGCAGACAGTTTTAACATATTGATTGGTCTCAGTTTTAACTCAAGATCTGAGCTTATAATTGACCTACCTTCCCAATCTGACTTAATAGTTCAGTTGGTATAATATTGTGCTAGCAATGCTATGGGTTTGTGATTTTTTCGCTGACGTGTCATTTTTTGTGGCAGAATGTTAAAAAAAAATCACATTTCACAACATATTATTTTCAACCTTTTTTCTTCTGTTAGTACTTATGTCATTCGTCAATGGTACTTCTGAGTTCTGTTTCTGTAAGAGATTTGTGTTTCCATGTATGTTTTTTGGGGTGTTCAACAACTTTATGGCCTTAAAGAGGCGTTTGACAAAATTTTCGAAATTGTATTTGTGGATGATTTACACTTCATATGTTAGAAACTTACAGTCAATTACCAGACATATATATGCAGTTCTTATTAGTAACTTATGTAGTTCAAGTTGATTGATGAATATATGGAAAGTGTCAAGAAAATATATCTTTATTTGTTACAGAAAATTAAGACTTGCCTGTTGGAGGTTTCTAAAGCATGATAAAGAGCTCCCACATCCACCTTTAAATAGCATTACAAGTGTCAACTTTTCCAACTTGACATCTTAGAATTGAGCAGCCAAATTCTTCTACACATCCGTGACATCTTAGAATTGAGCAGCCAAATTCTTCTGATGCTGCATAAAGGAGTGACCTTTCTCTAGTGTTGAACGAAGTTAGTTGAAACCTATATAGATCTGTGTGGAGCTTGTGAGTTCTGTGCTTGGGAAAGATTGTCAAGGTGAGGCATGTCAATAAAATGGCAATTAAATTTAACAGGTAAAATATCAACTTCCACAAACCTTTACTGGCAAGGTTTTATTTTTGTATCATAAAGATGAGCAGATATGTATTTTAATTTTGTCATCATGAGTCAAGTTGAACTTCATAACACGTGAGCACAGTGTATCTCTTTTTACCTTAGGCCCAAAACTTATTGAACACCCCTGGTGTGTAAATTAAGTTCTCAGAAAAAGTTATGTTTTAAGATGATTTCAAGATTCTGTCATTATGGAGTTTTGAGTTCAAATGAGATTTCTCTGTACTGAGTATACTTAATATCTTTTTAAATTCTATGTATTTTTAAGAACTAAAATATTTGGTGTTTATTCAAAACCAATGTTCTCATGAAGGAGCTTTTGATTTGCAAGACCTATGTAAAGTTTAGATGATTTACTTGATTTGACCTGAAGGCAAGTGGCGTTCAGAATGGCAAACGCATATAAATGAACTCTGTTCACAGACATACCCTTTTTAATGTACAAAAAGTCAAAATGTGGGCAAAATTCCGCTAGGAAACATCTTTTTCATCCAAAAAATTACCTGCATCGCCGGCAGAAATTCTTAGATTTACTGATCAGATATCGGTCTATCATCAATGAATTGAGTCTCGTGTGTATTGATGATTTGACAGCGATGATGACAATACATATGATGCAGTCAGCCAATCGGAACACAGATTGCATATTAAGAATAACTTTGCATAAGTTGGCATCACAGCTGTATTATGGATTATTTACCATGTATAATCGTGTTTTTACACATAGTAAAGCACTAGATTTACTTCGTCATTTCTGTGGTTTGTAGACATTTTCATTTAGAATTTTTCTCATGGTGATTGGATTTTAAGAATGGTGCAAACTTTCATTCTGAATTAACATTTTCCCACGTACAATTTCACCATTGTGTAAATCATAACCATCATTGCAAGAACAGATTAGCTTACCATGAATAGATCTAGGCCGTAGAATCAA
>JXSR01S045219.1:3150-17367 GCA_000969725.1 Ophiothrix spiculata
TAAAATTGAAATACAAAAAACACCAATCATAAGAGATTTTGAGAACATTTTACCTTGATACCATGCTCTGTGTAGAAGTCAGCTGTGCCTAAACTGGCATATAAGTTGTAATTCATGTGCTGAAGAATACGCACTGATGACAGCAACTCAGCTTTGCTCTGGAAAAGGAGAGAATATGTGTATATAACACAAGATCATGACTGGCATGTATTTCAGTTCGGGAAAGGTTGTAATTCATTAACGTAAATGAATTACCGTAAACAAATTCCTATATACTGTTACTGAATTCATTTACTTAAAACTTAAAATCAATTTTTAGAGCAATCTATGAACATCGGAGGACATTTTAGAGCGTCTTGCTGTAAACATTGATTTAAAGTTAAAAATAAATGAATTCATTTATTGTACAGTATATGAATTTATTTGGGGTACATGAATTCATTAACATTGATTAATTCTGACGTTTCCCAAACTGATTTGCGAATATTGGATAAAGTGTATCCCTGTTCTGTTTGACACATGGTTGAGTTAATGTTAATAGCTTAATTTTTAGCATGGTCAAAATTCCACTGGGTCACTCAATGTTAGTTTCAGTAGGAATGTCTCTAGTCCTGTCAAGTCCAGTCCAACTTTCAAACTAGGGCTTAACAAAGGCTGTTCTTGAAATGGGATACTATGGTGCAGCAGGCAAGGAATGAAAAGGTGGTCTTGAGGAATGTTCATCACAGCATCACCTTTCTAGGTCAGTAACACTCCCACCAAGGGCAACCTGTAATAAAAACTGTTCCTTTTTAAAACTGAAACACTTAAAATTTACAAGAAATGTATTTTGAGGACAAGACTATATAAGACTAGCCCTGACAAATATCAGCACTTTTGGCCCTATGGCAGCTCAAAATCTCTCAAGGACCCACTTTAAAATTCAACCAGCAGCTGACCGCCCATAACCAGCAGTTCCCATTATTGGGAACAATATGACCCGGCCAGAACCGGCAGTGGGTTTTAAAGAGCTCCCTAAACCATATATGCAATTAGTCCTTGCTAATTATAAAAACATATGCTTTTGGAAACATTAAACTCAAAAATAGAAATTGCATAAATCAACTAAACCTTACCTTGTAGCTTCCAATACTGAGAAGTATGTTCTTCTTTGGGATCTTGAATCCAGTGCTCATCATGGCCTTGAGGTAGGCCTCGTATCTGTCCTCACCAAAGCATCCTACCTCACCAGTACTAGCCATCTCAACACCAAGAAGGGTGTCCGCACCAGCCAGGCGAGAGAACGAGAATTGTGGAACCTGTGTGTCATTACGAGAAAAAAATCGTAATTTAATATAGGCAGATATAAGTTGGTATTTAAATTCAAGACAAGAAATCCACTTGCTTCAGAGAAACCAATACTGCAAATGATATTATTGCCCGTTAACCTAGTTATGATGCTTAAGACCCGGCTTGCAAGATTTTATGCAGGGATGAAATCACAAAATGCAGTTCTATTTTGACAGTTTATGATCCATCCACCATCTCAACAACATTCAATGTTGCCAATGCAATGAAATTACTGCCAGCACTATTATCATGGTTGCAAGTCTTTCTTTGATGCCCACTGCCATTGCCATTGAAGATCCATGGACATGCTTTAAAGGAATTTATAATGAAATTATGGATCACATCTTTGAGATGCATCTTTGACATTATTGAGAAGGAACAGGGGACTTGCTTGACAACAATCTTGCCAGTGCCATTGAGGTGCATCATGGAGTCTCTCCTCAAACTAAACAATAACCCTTACACAAAATGCAATTAAGTTACGACAAAGTTTCTCTGAAATGAATGGGAAGGAGGGCCAGGCATTCTGTAAACCAAGTGCCAATGGAGTTTATCAGGGGTCTACCTTCTCAACAACAATCAACCTCATAGCCAATGCAATGTCACTTTAACTCAGTATCTAAAATAAAATCCAATGGGAACATTTGTGAAGCTAGATTAAGGATCTGTAAGTGTTTAACCTTCTCGCCAACAAACACCTTGTAACCAAAGCAAAAAAATCATATTCCAGTGTCTTCGAAATGAAAAGGAAACTACGTAAAACTCTCGGATGGTACACTTACCTTGACACCCACTTTACCATTAGTGCCATTAAGGAACGGTAGGGGCTCCACCCTCTCGCCAACAATGACCCTGGTAGCTAATGCAATGAAATTATGGCCCAGAGTCTTTGAGATGAAGGGAAAGGAACGTGATACACGGAGATTGCACTCGATTACTTTCAGTTGATTGTCCTGCATGGAAGGGGACAAAATGAAAATTATTATTGGATAATAGCAAAATATTGTGTTTATATGCAATTAATTTATTGAATTTTTTCATTATTTATTTTATTTTTATGTATCTCTTTTTATTAATTTACTTATCTATTATTTATTTTATCTTTATTTTCTGATTTTTAGAGTATGGTAAAAGGGCCTGACAATCACAAAATATATGCAAGAATAAAAGGTAAATGAGGTAAACACTCCAGTATGATGAAAACAAAAAGACAATGGCATCAAAAGTAAAAATTACACACAATAAACATTATGAAGAACAAAAGAGAGGAAGTTTGTGGAGCCAATTTCTTGGATTAAAATCAAACATTCTCACCTTTGCAATTAGCTGCATGTTGAACGGTCCAGTCACCTCAAGACTTCTCCCAATTGCCGTTGTGATGACGTAGATCTTCTCTATTGTTTCCTGATTTAAATCCTGCGGTGGCGTCACTAGCGTTGCATCGCCTGAATGTACGCCAGCGTTCTCAACATGTTCTGATATGGCAATGGCCATGACCTCGCCGTTAGCTGCCACAGCATCAACATCAATTTCCTGGAATGTAAACACCAAAAATGTCACTCATTAAATGAATAAAACAGATAGATTGAATATGAGTATCATCTAACCAAGAAGCTTGTTGACGGTCGTTTTTTTTAAAGCGCGAAGATGTATGAAAAATGAAATTTAAAAAAACGAAAATGAGCGATCCCCTGTTAAACCCTCTGAGTCAACCAAGAACACAAAACTGCTTGGCATACACGGATTAGATGATTAGTCATGCGATCTATTTTAGTTGACACGATAGATTGAAATGACCATAATCTAGGGGTTCCGAGTTTAAAATAATTTTATTGACGACATTGAAGTTATTTAAAAGCATTTAACACAAATTTCACTTGAATAACAACACAAGACAGATTTTTCGAGTTATTCATTTAAGCCTATGTTCACATAATGAATTTATGATCAGTTCTTGTTTATTGGTGAATTGGCATTGAAAAAGAGTGGTTTGAATAAAATTATGAAAATTCTAAATGGATCTTAAAAAGCACAATGGACTGTAAAAGCACAAATTTTGGTGCTTTTGCACAGTCGCGCTTCACTTTTCTAGCAAACAACCTAAACAGGTGAGGTGACCAAAGTTCTTCACAAGATACAAGCTTGTTACTAACCTTCGCCTCCTGGATGAATTTGGAGATGACGACGGGGTGTTCCTTGCTGACGGCAGCAGCAGAGCTCAGGAATGTCTCTAAATCGCTGTCACAATGGGCGACATTCATGGCGGCGCCACTCAGTACATAGGAAGGCCGCACAAGGCACGGGTAACCAACTCGCTTGCAGAATTTCACAGCATCCTAAAAAAAATGATAGGGTGACTTCAATTTGTATTATATTATACTATGATATTTATCTAATAAAAATAGTTAAAGAGGTCAGAACATTATGTTTAGAAACTTTTTCAATTGAAATCACTTCTGCAACTTCTGTCCAATACTAACTTGAGAAGTAAAGTCTGATATTTAAAAAAAAATAATGGTTAATTCTTTCCTAATACTCTCTGCAATGATGAAACATCTTATAGGACTCATTATGAGCATAAACTTAAAAGAGAACTTTCATCATTTTCCAGAAACAAAAATCAATATTTCTGAATAGTTAGGTACCATGGAAGAGTTCCCAATTCTTGATTGGGTAATGATTTATTCAAAGCCCTTACAATATAATCTAATGGTTCTAGTCTTCTGTGGATGTCCCAACATAATAAATTTCCCACTTTATTTCTTCTTGAGTAATGTTAACAAGACTGTAAGCTTAAGGTGGCTAAGTTTGCCGTAACATTAAAACTGACAAGATTCCATCATGTACACTTACTGCCACATTGGTTAGTTCTTTCCATTGTGGTTGCTGGATCCCAATGTTGTCCAACATACGAGAGAACTTGAAGCGATTCTCGGCATTGTCAATCGACTCTGGGGATGTTCCTAGCACACGGCACTGAAATCAAAACAAATGATAGATATGATTATACTAACTGTAAAATGTCTGATATATATTTGTAAAGGCAGGGCATTATTGCTGGTTAGTTGCCCTCCTATTGATAGTATAATGCCTCTAAGTCATTAATATCCTCCCCTCTCTCCCCCTTCTAATAAATGAGACCTTTAACTACACATCACTTTACCTGTCTTCTGTGTAAAGGCATGGCAATATTGTTGGGTAGTTGCCCTCCCATTGACAGTATAATGCCTTCAGGGTCCTCCAAGTCATAGATATCCTTGACGGTCTCAAACGATATCTCGTCAAAGTACAGGCGGTCACACATATCGTAGTCAGTACTGACAGTTTCTGGGTTGTAGTTCACCATAACAGTTTTGCGGCCCAACTGGAAAAAGAAATAAAAACATGTGGTTTAGCGAGACCCTTTTTCTCATAAAATGCAAGTGAACGATATTACATGACGGTAAAAAAAATATCAATAACTAAAATACCCAGCTCTGCCCTCTGATAAATATCCCATGGCATTAAAATGATTCACAGCATCAAGCTTTGATAGCAGTGACATAAGATGTGTTCTGCTTATGATGCATTCAACTACATTATACAGCAAGCTATTCCAGACCATGAGCTGGATGGATGTCCTGTCAGTGGAAACTGGGGGATGAATTAGAGAGCTCATATTTGTGGATTTAATTCGTGAATGCGTACTTAGAGACATGAGCGAGATGCAGACTCTACGCTCACGTTGTGTGTTCATGAAGTAAATCCACAAACAATAGACGTCTGTATTAGAGGTTGTTGCTGAAAGCACCCATTCATCAGCAGGTCTTATCACATAACCAAGACTCATCTGAATTAAGACCACATCACATCAGACCAGAAAGTTTTCTGAAAACTCACCTTGCGCAACTCTTGAATGCAGCTAACAGCACACCAATCAAACTCCACACTGCTGCCAATACGATACACACCCGACCCAATCACCATGGTGTACCCCCCTGGGAAGTCTAGATCATGTGTCATGGCATTGTAGGTCATATACAGATAGTTGGTGGTGGCAGGCCACTCAGCAGCCACGGTATCAATCTGCTTGACAAATGGTGTAATACCCATGCTCTGACGTTTGGTGCGCACATCCAATTCAGTACTGTAATTCAAAAAATATAGCTTGGGTATATGGTATAAAAGTTTGGACTGAACTTTCTTTTCAAATTGATTTCCTCTACTAGATTTCCCTTGGTGAACTTCACTTAAGTGCTATGTTAGTATGTGTGACAAGAAAACAGCACCTACGAATTAAAAATATTTTTCCTTGATACCAATAATTTTGTGGGAACTGGTACAAAAAAAAAAATCTTGAACAGGTGCAATAAAGACTCCTATTTGTTCTTGAATAAGAGGAGTGCGCATTAGCAACTCTTAAGGGTTTTAAGCGGTGGATAAGACAACTAAACTTCATCACATCACACATCATCTGTGGCCAAATATAAAACAAGTCCTATCAAAAACCAATCAAAATTAACAGCACCAAGATATGAAGGACCTAACATAGGAACTGTCAGAAACATTTCATTTCTGAGCTAATATGTTATTTTGGCATATTTTTGGCTAGAGTTGTGCATGTTCTCAAACACTTGTGTCCAAATTCACAAGAGGTTCAAGTTTACACCTAGCATTTAACAATATGCAATTTTACAAATTCAAGATATTTGGCGAGTTCATGCCATTGCAAGGTTCTTAACCGCTAGATTGTTAATTTGATCATTCCGAAGACCAACAAGTCCTTAAGCAAGACAATTGATCTCAATTCAGTCCATTGAGCAACATATAATAATAGAAGTAATGCCCCAGCTTTTGTAAGATAATAATATAATAATGTAGCGAGTAAATGAAAAAAAAAACTTAAATTATCAAGACTCGTACCTCTGGATACATTTGGCAATCTGATTGTCTGAAAACCCTAGCTTCTTTGCCCTCAGTATGTGCTCCTTCTTCAAGCTGACACGACCCTCCTTTTCAAGCGTATTGGAACAGTCAATGATATTATGGAACTTGTGCAAGAACCAGTGATCTATCTTGGTGAGTTTGTAGAGCGTCTCAATGGAGTAGCCAGCCTTGAGAGCCGCTGCCAAGACGTAGATGCGTCTGTCGGTAGGTATCTGAAGCTCCTGTGTGCGGAAATGTCAATAAAGATTTTCTTAAATATGTTGGTCATATTTAAACAAGTAGGAATACTTGCATGCAGAGATACTACACGATATCAAATGAACCAATCTGCTAAATAAATAGCAGTACATATCATCGTCATTTAGGTATTCAAACACACCACAGGGTTGTTTATCGCTAATCAACAACCATGTATCCATGCGTCTGCATATTTTTATCGCGCAAGGGTGGTGTTAGCCACCCGAGCATGATAAAAATACCACGACGCATCTGATGCAGAATTGTTTATCCGAGATGAACAACTTTGTAGCGTCTTTGAATACCTTTCAACAACGAAAATATTCATGAAAACGTATGAATCAAATTCTAAATGTTCTTAATTTAACAGATAGGCCTACTCATCTTCAAAAAAGTATTTCGGAGAATCTCAAGCAAAGAGCTAGTTTGTGAATGTTTGTTGCTTTGACGTTTAACAATAATTATTGTTTCCGAGCACCGGAGATAGTGAGTTGTTGAATTCATTATACACAATTCTCCCAGAGTACATTAGAACCTTGATTAGCGTAAGGGTCTTGATTGGGTAAACTAGAATGTCAACCAACCTTACTAAAACCAACCATACTTGTATCAGATCTGTTGCAGGTTTACTTTATCATACCATTATACACGCAAGTTTCAAATTTCAAATTTGATGTTATAGAGACAGTGCATTGCAGTGTATCAAAGAAACTAAAGTGTGGCCAAAGTTCACTGGACTATATATAATGGTACAACAGGCTAGGTTTCCTTTTTCAAATTTTTGTCTGACGCAGTTGTTGAATTTGTTGTATGTAATTGTAACTGACATAAATCTTAAGAGTGCGATGTGTTACTTCAGTGCTCCTAAATTATCCCAATTTTAAATGTACCTTTCAATGAAGGCATTTAAGTTGAAATTTAATTAACAGCATATCCAAGACACGGTTGAAAGAATGACTACTAATTCAATTGCAATTTTATAAAATATATAATTTGGCCTTCAAACCTGAAAATTTGCCGATTTTGTATAATTTTGAAAATAACTAACAAAAGTCGTTCCAAAGCAAAATCTGGGTTGGCCCGGACTGTAAAACAGCCTGGGTAGGTAGGTAGTATAAAGTTTAAATGCCTATTACCTGATCTGACACAAGTTCCACATCAGAATCAAACCCATCCACACTCTCATTCACCATCCTTAGTGCTTTCTGGAATGCTTCTTCAAATTTGCGTCCGACAGCCATCACTTCTCCAACACTCTTCATGGAACTTCCAATCTAAAGAGAAAGAAACATTCATGTCTTTATCCCCTTGTTTCTATTTTAGAAAAGATTAAACTGTTAACAAAAGCATCAATATATGTTTTTTGAGTTTTAACAAATTTAATAATGTCAATAAAAATTACACTTCTACATTAACTAAGCTATACTCCTGTGAAAATACACAGCACAACAAAGGGACAATTTAGTTATACAAACCTAAAAAGAACCTTTGTAATAATTTCCAACCATGTTTAAAAAAATGTGAATTCTCACAGAATATCATCAATTCAAATGAAATTCTTACACCTGTTTAATGAAGATTTCCTCAGAACATTGGCAGTATATAGATCTGAACTATCTAACAAGGAGAGTAATTACCCTGTATTTGGAACACATTTTCCAGGTGAGTAATAAATCAGTTTCAAATGTTTCCAAAGTGAGCTTTTAGGTGAGTGATCGATCACTCTTACTCACCTACAACGTCTATGCCTGCAATCAGCTCATTATCCATAACATAAGCCTTGTCAGGTGATTGAAATTGTTGAATAAGGCGCACACATGAGCTGCGAACTAGTGCAGTTTATTTTGCATTTCTCTGAACGCTGTTTGCAACGCATATATAAGATTGGGTTTATTTGTATTTAAACAGCGAATGAAATTTAAATAAAATCTTGCAACAAGTGAAGTTCATGGCAGTTATCTGCATGTTAGGGCCTATTCACCTCATGTGTTCTCTAAAATCTGCAGTGTATTTATTAACCCTCGTCTAACCAGGGGGTGGTTGCAACCCCTACCCCAAGGTTTTTTTGCCGCAGCATAAAAACGCAAAAAGCAACTGACCCCAGGGTTTTGGGTAATCTCTTTTACATCCTCTGCAGTTATTTTGATGAAAAAATTAGGGGGTACTACCTAAGGTGGGGGTTAGGGGTAGGCTGTCAAAGTTGGGGTGTAGAGGGGGGGGGGGGGGTGTTACAACCCAGTGACATTTTTGACAATTTTAAATCGCCATTTTGAAAAATATATGCATGCTATGAGGCTGAAACTTGCAGGGCATGTTTTTTGTGTTTTTTTTTTAAATTTTGGTGACCATTTTTGCCAAAATTCTGATTTTTCAACTTGAAAGACCTTTATGACGTCATAATTACGTAACGCCTTGGCAGATTTTTGTGATCTTGGTATCGTTGGATAGAGGAGGACCATACATATCTATTGACATCAAAAGTTCATAGGGGGTTCCGTTCTAAACATTTAGGGAAGCCCCCCCCCCCCTGTCAGATGTGTCACAAAAAGTCTTGGTTAGACGAGGGTTAAGTATCATGAAAGTATAAAACTTTGAAATGAGGTGAAGGTGATTTACAACAAGCTATGAAATTGGAGCCCAGAATGTAAATTCTTATGTAATCTCTACCAAGGTTAGTAAATAAGCAGTAACCAATAAACTAAAAACTAACTCACACTGCAAAGTGCAAGGGTGTTAGTTATCATTTCAAAACTCAACTGCCCAAAACCAGAGTTTCTTGGCTGTTGCCATTGTTGAAAACAACAGCAACCAGCCAAAACAGATGCTTACGGGCAGTCAACCACTGGTTTGATGTTTTCCCTTAGAAGGTATCTAAGGCAAACATCAAAAAGTTACAAAATATTTATAATGGGGAAAATTTAGGTCAATATAATGTTCAAAGAATATTACTGTGAATGAGCCAAAATCAATGCATAATTACATTCTGATGTATACGAGTAGTAGGAATTGAAGCCATCGCAAATATCTAAAAAGGATTTACATGCGTTTCTGAAATGTTAAAGCCATGTTTTTAATTGAATTGCTGATAAATTGGGCCACATTTTATCACTTTCAACCAGGCCTGCTTTCAACCAGTCAAAGGACAATTGTAACAAAGTTCATAGTGTTCACAGGATTGGTTTTATGTTGGCATCTTTTTATATGATTGTTATTGCAATATTTTAGATAGGTATAATATTGGTTTATGTATTGCCAATGTTCTCTGGTCTACAACGCCTTGTGTCTCGCACGACTCACCCTGACACAAGATGCTGGCAATAAATGTAAATCAATCTTGCCACTACATTGGCCAATGTCTTTCTGGCATAAATATTGATTTCTTTTGAGCCTCATACACTTAAAATACATGACACATCGGCAATTGCACAGCTTTCTAGCAACAAGTAGTTAAACATGGTGCGTCTTCCAGAAGTCGCGCATTTAAACATCTCAATTTTGTTCACGTCTTCACAAAAGTCTCCAATTGCCATGCAATTACATGTAGATAAGACAAGTGAAAACCCCAAGGATGTGAATTCTCCTAGTCAGAATTCAGTATCCATGTGCAAGTCTAATCCGATTATCATCAAGACAACTGGGATCAAGCTTTCTTGTTTTGAACCATGATCAAAATGATCACCACACAAAGTATTGCACTTACTAATGTCAGGAATGTGCATGATTCAGTAACTGGACGAGTAAAGTAATCATTTTGATACTGAATTGACTATAATTATAATCAGATTTCATTAGTGATTCTCAGCAGACTGCTAATTTAGTGAAGCACCTAGGCCGAGGGTACCAGTATATTGCCAGTGTAGAAGATTAATGTAGTAATTTTGTTGTGCTTGCTTTTTCAAATCAGGGGTGTGAGAGCCAGGTGATAAAAAAAGCTGAAAACAGTGACAAAATGCTAAAAACAGGCTGAAAATGAAAGAAAAAGCTGAAATTATGACTCTTTTGAAGGCATACAAAAAGCTGAAATCAGCTAAAAAGCTGAACTCTCACACCCCTGTCAAATACAAGTGTAGCCCAGCCATGTGTGGTTGATCTGTGGCATGGAAGCAATGAATATCACAGCAATCTTATTTACAATGCTGGCTTAAAACTCTACCTGGCGAAACTTCTGTATGATGACATCGAAAAGATATGAAACAAAACATCAATGCAAAAGTTAAAGATTCAACAGTATATGCTTATACATATTCTTGATAGAAATCCCTGAGATTTATACAATCTGCTTATGTTTACCAGTTCTTTAATATATCATATCCACTAGTTTCAATTCCAAATTAACTATTGAATTTCTGAATGGACATTACCATATCATTGCGTTATTTAATACCAGCATGCATAAAATGTGAAAATGTTTTGAAATACTTTGATAATATTTTAGTCTAATAGTATGATGATTTGTCAAACTTTCGGAATCTATTAATAATTTGAAGAGTTTGTCGGACGCCAAATGATTGAATTGGATGTGTAGATACAGTATCTTTCTCTGAATATCTACGAATGGCAGCTTCTCTCTGGCAGGATAAAGCCGCTGTTACAAATAAGGCCAAAAGTTGTTGTATCTTGGGTTATATGTACGAATAAATTTTCTATGAGAGATCCTATCTAGGTAGGACAAAAAAATAAACAAGCACTTAACTTCGGGATTAAAAGTCTAAAATCAGCACAATTATAGAAATACAGATATTTGAACAAATCAGATTTTACAACAAATCTGATGCTCAAAAAAATCTTGACTTCAGAAACACCTCTGAACACTGGCATTTCTATTCCACATATATACTTCATACTCTATGCTACTGTACCTTGTTGCTGACTTTGGTGAACTTATTGAGATCCCATCGTGGAATCTTCACCACGCAATAATCCAGACTGGGCTCAAAGCACGCCGTCGTCTTGTTGGTCACAGAATTCCTGAGTTTGGGTAGAGGTAGACCTAAGGCTAGTTTGGCTGCCACGTAGGCTAGGGGATAGCCAGTGGCCTTGCTGGCTAAGGCAGAACTTCTGGAAAGTCTAGCATTCACTTCGATCACAAAATACTGAAAGAAAAATTGTATTGAATGAAAATTGGTTGTTTATATTAAGTTTTCATTTGTCATATTACCAGTATCTTTCAATCTCAATGATTGGAAGTCGATTTATATTTCTAACAACAGGCCGACTATATCCAACAGGTGTTGTGGGCACGTGTGGTCTAGCGGAAATCGACAGGACTCACAAACGTGAGGTTGTGAGTTCGAGCCCCGTTTGTGCCAACGTGTTGTGATCCTGGGCAAATCACTTTATCACACTTGCCTCGTCGACCCAAGCGTTATATGGGGAGTTACTAGGAATACTGACATTGAGCGCTTGAATAGGCAGCTGGCTGTATTCTAGTGGTAACGGAATAAATGTAAAAGCGCATTGATCAATTCTGGAAAAGCACTATATAAAGCACCGACATTTTTTTTTTTTTTTTTTTTGTAACAGGAAAAGCACTTCGTTTGTCACAAAAATTTTACACGAAAGCCATACTGGTACGTTTTTGTTTTGATTCAACACACCAAGTGTGCAAGTAAAAGATATCAAAAACAAAAAATAACCAGTACAAATGTAAATCAAAATGCACTACTATGTACCTGCTAATCCAAATATAATGTTAGGTCCAGAAACAAAACTTTGCTTGGTTCAATCAGGGATGGTTATGGCTTTTTGTAATTTTGCCTGAATTTGCCTGAAAATGTGAATTTCCCAATACTTTTGTACAGTGAAGATCCAAGCATTTTTGCCTGAATTCATGCCTGTTCAATGACTTGATGAACTTACTATTCCATGGATTCAAGATCAATACCAAAATCCATTTTAAAGATATTTTCTCACCATATACCACTTTTTACATTTACCAGAACTTTAACAATGCAATTTGCCACTAACCTCCTGTGATTCTGGATTGAGGGCGTACTGAATGTTGCATTCGCCGACAACCCCTAGATGCCGAATGACTTTGATAGCTGCCGTACGGAGCATGTTGTATTCATTGTTGGTCAACGTCTGACTAGGAGCAACCACAATGGATTCACCAGTATGAATACCAAGTGGGTCTACATTCTCCATGTTACACACCTGGAAGATGAAAAAAGATGTAAAGCAACTTCAATATCAATAGATATTGTTGGACGGAATTTTTTCTGATTCATTACATTTTCAAACCTTAACAATAACCTGATAATATATCAACATCGATTTTTGACAGCTGCCACTAGTCAAAATAAGCACATCTTGACTCCAGTTAAGAAAACATTGTAAATTAAAAACTTATATGGGTTTGTGTGCAATCAGCACTTTTCATCTGCCTTTACAGCAACACAATGCAAATTATTTTGCTCTTTGACACTTACCGTAATGCAATTATCAAATGCATCCCTGACGACTTCGTACTCCACTTCTTTCCATCCTTTGAGCGACTTATCTACCAACACCTGAGTGGTATGAGCAAAGGCATCGCTGGCTAGTTTGACTAGTTCCTCTTCATTGTTAGCAAAGCCAGAGCCTAAACCACCCAAAGCGAAGGCTGCCCTCACTAGAACCGGATAGCCAATTTTATTGGC
This sequence comes from Ophiothrix spiculata, assembly GCA_000969725.1. NCBI lineage: Eukaryota > Metazoa > Echinodermata > Ophiuroidea > Amphilepidida > Ophiotrichidae > Ophiothrix > Ophiothrix spiculata. The sequence goes on from JXSR01S045219.1 coordinate 16,284, forward strand.
TGCAGCAACAGTCTGGTAACAAAGAAAAAATAATCTGATGTTAATGTTCCAGTTTCAGAAATTTCATGTAGGATTCAACGATTTCATATTTTTTGATATATATATTGTTTTAAACAAGTTGCAATGCAGTATTTCCTTATTGTTCACCTTTTTAACTGATCATGCACCACTAGGTGTTGTATTTTCTCCCAATACCATGATATTATTGGTACTTTGTGGCGACTAACCATCCACTTCTCGGTAGGTAAATATTTTTGTGCACAGCTCCCCGCTCGCAGAAGCAAGGTGGAGTAGTGCACAGTGGTGACCATTATTTTGGAATTTTGCTGTGTAAGCCTATATAATTACCTGTGAAAAAATACAGGGGAATTATACTACACTATGCCGCCCTGATATGTAATTTCACTCAGCCTCAGCACACTGTTACTGGTGAATGCTGACCACCATGGCCCAAGTAAGCTCCATTTCATCTTAAGCATCATTTCAGGGTCTTGGTGTAACCTCTAAAGGAGCTGAACCTTTCTTTGTAATTTATCCGCTGTTCTTGACACTAATTTAACATACCTCGAATTTTCCAAGGATGGGCTTCATCTGGAGTTAAGACTGGCGAACTCCAGATGAAGGATGAAGCACATTATCCGAAAAATTGAGGTATGTTAAATTAGTCTTGAGAACATCGGATAAATTACAAAGAATGATTTATACCAACAAAGATGAACTTTTATTCGAGCTGAACCTTGATCAGTCTACATTTAAACCATTGCAGCAAAGATAAGCTCTCCAGCGTTTTGTACAGGCATCTCCAAGACAAGTAGCAGATAGTTTCGTGTCCAATTAATTTCAAGCACCTCAATTAAGGCACTCCAATTTAGGGGTTTAAACTTGGGATCTTCTGCAACGCTAGAAAGCATCCAACTGATTGAGCTAATTTGAATGCTAAAAATGATCATTGTTCAATAACATTTGTCATTTTTTGACACGAAGGTAAACAAATAAATAAAAAAATAAAATGCAGGATTACTTACCTCCTCCACTGTGTAAGCTGCAGCACTAGGTGCCACTTGCTCCCCAATCTCAAACATCT
>JXSR01S045225.1:0-10161 GCA_000969725.1 Ophiothrix spiculata
GAGCATCATCAAACCAGCGCTCTGTGCCGATTTTCTATGCATAAAAAAAAATAAAACAAGCCACTTTTCTCGGACCTTACTTCTGGCTGTCTAAATTTAGCGCATATGCTACTCAGTAAGGATCATCTCTTATTGAATTTCGTGATCATTGGTGATTGAATCGATTAATGTTCATTGTTACCCGTGTTTATGTTGTCCTTTTCATACTACGGAGACTTACATGGGACTAATATTAATAATTTACGACTCAACATGTATTGAAGAATAGAAATTTGTTAAAAATGTGTAAACAAGATGATTTATTTCTTTTGGGGATAGATAGTATTTTTCTAGAGAATAACAAATATAGTATATGTTACAAATATAGTATCATGTTAAAAATATACAGTTTTGACATCGATATTAAAAATGTTTAATGTTTTAAAGAAACATTAAGGTATTCAAGGGTACTTAAGTGATGACTGCTTTTTAAACCCGTCTTTGCCCTATGTTATAAACTCATCTATAATAACGTTGCCTTCTATTTTTTGTTGTCTGTGCCTGGAAATGAAAAGCAAACCTGCTATTATTATAGTTATACCATTTTTTGATTTCTATAAACTTTCCATCTCCAAACTGTCAAGCATCATTAGAAGGTTGGGATCAGCCTGTCATACGAATCCAATTCGATCATCAAACAACACTATTATAGAAATCTTGTTCGAAAGAAGATTGGTTAAATTCATACCTGCTTAGACCTCTCGTAAGGGTCTTTTTTATTTTGAAATATGATTCTTCTTTATTTGGTGTGTTCTTCCATTTTTAACAAGCTTTCCTCTAACAATAGTAACATATGTCTGCAAAATAAAGTTTTACTATGATAGATTGGTGTGCGCATAGACTTTTGGTGCGGAACTTAGACACGATTGATATGAGCAACATCTAACTGAGATAACAAAGTGGCACTCGGTGAAACGGTACTATATCACGCCTGACTTTCCTCCTCAGTGTATTCCAACTATACCTGATCATATATCTGATATACTAAAGGGACTCTCTCCCTTCCGATAATTATAGGGTAGTCCTATGTAACTGTGGGGAAGTTCCTAACCTATAATTCCTGCGATGGATGTGATCTTTGTCAGACATGTCTGAAAATAATTGTCGACCATGTCTCCTGTCTTTACACACCGATAAATATAAGATCAGGAGATCTTACTCTTGATGGTGAGGCTATTAAGAAGGTAGACGACTTCAAATATCTTGGATCAATGATGGCAAGCACAGAGAACGATATTCTCCGAAGGAGAAGTCTTGCTTGGTCTGCCTTCTGGAAATTGGAGAAGATATAGAAGTCTTGTTTGTCTATTCTATTATATGGATGTGAGACATGGGTTCTAACCAAAAAACTTAGCGTATATCAACTGCTTTGCAACAAACTGTTATCGCATCATGCTCAAGACAAGATCGTGTCACAGATGAAGCAGTGAGATAACAGGACAACAACCTCTTTCTATTACCATCCACCAACGTCAACTTCATTGGCTGGGACATACTCTGCGGAAACCAGACAGTGATCTTATATCCCAGTATGCACACTCTTAGAAGGCCGGGATCAAATATAGTTTTCGGGATCATTTTATTTTGATCCTTTAAGGATCACTTTTGATCCTTTTGCGGATCAATATATACAAATGGATCAAATTCACAAGGATCATTTTTGATCCTTTTTTAGGATCATTTTATTTTTATCCTTTTTGATTACAATATCAAAGTTTTGATCCGTATTTCTGGTTTACTTTGATACGGAAAGGATGAGCTCATATTTGATACCGCGTTTGGATCCAACGTATCTTTTGTTTCATATTTGAGTACAACCCAATATCCACTACACAGCGGGGAATGTATACAATGGTGTAACATATATAAATACGTTGATATCATCACACAGTCCGGCGTGGTCGACTGGTTAGATCGTAGGTCTCGTAATTACCAGCAGGTATGAGTGCGGCGTGGGTTCAAACCCTGCTAGCGTCACTTCAGTGTGATGTTTTTTGCAGGTCTTTTTTATAAGAAATATTTGATCCTTTTTCGGATCAAAATTGTTGATCCTTTTTTTGGGATCACTTTGATCCTTAATTAAAGGATAAGCTCATATTTGATACCTAAAAAGGATCAAAATTGATCCTTTTTGTCTCATATTTGATACTTTCTTTCTAAGAGTGCACTTTACCAACCAACCAGAGAAGCGTAAACAAGGCCGCCCTGCCATGCTCTATCACCAGTACATTGCCTGGCTAATCAGCAGAGATGTTGAACTCACTCCGCGAGAAATCATCCTTACTGCAAAGGAGAAAGCTAGATGGAGGCGGATTGTGACCGACTGCTCCGCAGCCGATGGATGATGATGATAGATGTTGAAATATAAGGCAAATGAGTCCATTTGCCTTAGAAATGTTTGTCTAGATGAAAATCAACAATTAATCCCGTCTCAGAACAACTCTTCTATCAGTCCATTGACGCATTGCTGTTCATTTGTACTCTGATTAAGAAAGTGAAATCATGATCAAAACTTTGAGGTCTTATGAAACCTTGAATGTTTAAATGCATTTTTATTTTGATGCAGTCATGTTCGATCAAGATCCATATAGCTCAAAACTGTGTACTAACTTGATGATAATTATACATGTAGTACATTTAACGCTGTTATGGTCCAAGGTCCTTATATTTCGGTGGATAATTTCTAGAATTTGAAAATAATCAAAATGTCGACTGATTCAGGTTCATTTTCTTTTCTTGAGCAACCATCAAGAGGCATCCCGATTTTAAGGCTTTCTCGGAAGTTACATGCTTCCTTAGCTACGACGACAACTCTGTGCTGATTCACAAGAAAATGTGACTCATCACTTTGCATCTTTGCATGTCATTTTGGATTTATCAAAAGTTTGTGTAGTATACTTAGTATATCATGTGAAGGTTATAGGCTGGGCAGTCTTCTTCTTGACGTGTTCGCAGATAACGTCCTTCGATCTTCTTAGGTGCGCTTTTGAGCTGTTTCATTATATAGACGTGGTCTGGGTTGGTCCTCTACATGCCTCTACCTCCGTCTGAGCTCTTCTATTGGACCTGCACTCTGACATGGCTATTTCTACCTGAGTTCCTCGCCTATGAGATGATGGAATAAGCTTCATGCTGTGACCAGAAACTCTTTAGGCCTAGTCTGTTTCAAAAAGTCCACCAAAAGTCACCTGTTTCCAATTAGATGGTTGTCTTCTCTCTGTATATGTTTGTATGTCGTATGTTACAATAAAAGTTTGCAACATTTCGTCATGCCAGGAGTGCAAGATTGTGTGTTGCATCTTGGCAATTGGCATGGTATCCTTCCCTAAAGACATAAACTTCCAAAGGGTTTATATTTTTTAAAGTTCCATGCAAATTTGTTTCAGGATCACAGAAGCACATGTCATAATCAACACACTAACATAATTTTGAGGCTTACTCAGAATTTTTTTTAAATTTACATTATGTGTTTCCAATGCAAACTTCATACATTTGTATTGAAGAATTGCAAGATTTATTTCTTCTGCTCTGATGCATGTATTTGCCTTAACCTTTCTGGGATTTCATGATAAAATTGTGTGTTAAATGTCCATTATTTTGAACAAAAAGTTTACTTTTCATATTGTTATTTTGATAAAACATTCACCATGTTCACGGGTCCTTTTGTAATTAAAGGACAGAACTTAACGAAAAGAGCTCTTAATCACTTTGTTGGCTATATCATCATGACCATGGTCGAATGAACTTATGGAACGTACGGTACCAAATAAATAGCGAATCACATACATTATCGTCCTGGGTGGTATTCGTTGTATATGTAGTTACGTATTTTTGATATAAAACCAGCTTTTAAAAATACCATTTTTGAAGCCATTTAATGGCCTAAGAAGTTCAAATTTGGCACACATAAGAGCAACACTTCACTTTGTTAATTAAATAAACAAAACCATCAATCGGATAATTTCTATCAATATTATAATTGAAAGTTTGAGGTGATTTCAATGTTTTTACAGTAATTTTATGAATTAATTATGTAAATAAGGTTGATAATCATCTTATTTCGTCCAAAACATATGATGAAATTAAAGCCCAAACTCCATTAATCAAGATTCAGCTACCCGCACATTTCTGAAAACGTTTGTATTCGTTTTATCTACAAAACTCTGTTATCAAGTTTTGTTTACCAAAAACATTAATTTTTGTACAAATTTGCCTGTAATTCAGAAAATACTGACCTACATTTTCCTACACTTTACAGACATAAGCTTTGGACCCTTCTAAACATTCTTGGATGAAAAATTCCTATATGTACTCAAATTTCCGGACCAGTGATTTTTGGTCTTTTATCTGCTGCGTTAATAGAGGTGCTATGTTAAAATAGGTCAATTTGAGGCACTCTAAAACATGTTTTTGTTTTAAAAATGCATGCTTCAGGCAAACCCTTATATTCTTCGACAGTTACAATCACAATCCATCACCGCTTTTTGCAACAGACCCTAAATAACACCACTAATGGTAACATTTGTATTTGTAGCATGTTATCACGAAATAACAGCATACCTGTCAAGTCTCCCGATTTTGTCGGGTTTCTCCCGATTTTTGGTAGTGCTCCCGCCCTCCTGATCTGGTTTACATTTTAAGCCAAATCTCCCGATTTTTGAAAAAAATCTACCGCGGTCTCCCGCCATCGTGAAAATTCGCTATAGTTGGCATTTTTGTATAGTTGTATTACACACCAAGACCGCGGAAAGTAAGCCTATTTATACCGTGGATGCGCTAAAATATTTTTATCATCTTTGCTACTGCACAAAATGCTTGTAAATCAACTGAAAACCATTTTTGTTTTGCTTGTCAATTTGTCAAAACCACTAAAATGAGTTTAGGGTCGACCAAAAACAAAAATTTTCCCTCCAAAGGTCCACTTTTTGAAAATCCGCACACCCTTGAAAAAATCCTGGTTACGAGCCTGATCTCACGGAAAATCTCCCGATTCAGAATTTTGAAATGTTGACAGGTATGTAACAGGAAAGTAGCTTCTGAAATTATCACCCATGGTCCTCTTCTATCGGGCTGGCGAATTATTATCCTAAACAAATACAACTACATTTTAAATAATAAAGTAATTTTTTCTTTCTCACAACATAAAATTATGATCACTTTGGGGAACTTTCGACCCGCCATGACCAATGATGACGCTAGACTTTTTTTAACCAGACAAGGGGGCGCTATTGGGAAGAGTTAGAAACGCTGGCCTGATCTTGATTGGCCAAGCGTCTCGAAAGATGCTCGTATACCGCTGGAAGTTGTTGTCGACTACTCTGTCAAGCTCTGATTAGGCTCTTTGTCAATAATCTGTGTATCTCCAAATATTTGGGTATTTACCAACGGTACCAGAAGCTTTTTTCTCTCACCTTTTTCAAATACACTCAGCAAATAAACTGTATTCCTTATTCTAAAATAGCAAATGTCTCACCCTATTTTAGCTAGAAAAGCTCTTCCATTGATTTTATCCGTCACAAGAGAGACACAACATGACCTTATATGGATTTAAATCGACACTTGTGAGCGATGACCAAGACTTCAACTTCAAATTCTACTCGCTCTTTTGAAATTACAGACGTTAAAAGTGGCCCTGTAGATATAGCGAGTGCTCTGATCAATAAGTAGCCAGCTGAATATTCTTGTTAAATGTCCTTACAAGTTATAGAGGAATAGAGTAGCTGTTCTTTGTTTATGTATCTCTAGAACAAAACTCCATATTTAGAATTTAGTCTTATGTAGGTAGTTTCACCGTTCCATATTAAAGCAACATCCTTAGTGTATAAAATGTTTTATATATATATTGCTGCTAAATTAACAAAATGAATACTTTCCTAATTATTTGTCAATTCTCAATCACCACCTTCTTATCATTTACGGATACAGCGCTTAGTTTGAGTTGGTTGAGATCTGTAGTGCGTTGTTTTGTAGGATTGCTACCTATAGTTATGAGCTTCTAGGTAATTATTTGGCATCATTTTTTTTTTCAATTTTACACACTTTCAAATAGTATATTTCGTTTAGTTTCAAGGGGTTTAATTTTTTTTTTGAATATTCTAATCAAGGGGAGATTCTTGACTTCAATTGATTTCTTGAGTTTTTATTCTAAAGTACAAGCTTTTTTCTAGCCTTTGTTCACGTAAAAACATTGCTTTATATAGTAGCTATTTATCCTTGCCATTAGTGGTGCTGTCTCTTAACATTTTAATGCATTAAATAGTCCAACTGTCGCTCATCCGTCCTTTTCAAATCTTGAATGCTCAGTAAACTTGCGATTATCTTCTTTTTCAAAACATTTCCAGGAAGTAAAAGACGTAATGTAGCAGTTGACACCTGTGTGATGTTTAAGTGTCCGTAAATCTCAAAATGGGACTTGGCAAACTGGAAAAAAAAAATATCAAGTAAACCAAAAAAAAAGTACATGAGACAAATTTCATATTTTATTTTGTAGACAAAGCAAAATGACCAGGAAACTGTGCTACGTTTCGAAAGCTCTCAGGTGAGCTTTCAGACAAATCTTTAGCTTGGAGTACATAATTAAATCTAATAACACGTCTATTTTGAAACTATTTGAATAAAGATAGTGTCCTATGTTTAAATACGTCAACTCGTGTGGGAAGGGTTTCTCATTTTATGTTTGTGTGTAGGTGTCACAGTTTTTATTTGTATGTTCACCATAGTTGGTATTTCGATGGGTGGGATCTTGCAAAAGACCAATGCACCCAAAGTTAAATGTTTCTAAATACGAACTTTCTATCTTAACGTTTATACTACAACATGTATTTATTCAAAAATTAAAGCTAAAAACGCGATATTAGTATGATAGTAACAGAAGGTAGCACGTTTTGACCTCATGTTATAGAATATAAAAATAATATTAACTCAATAACCATCATACCATGCCAATTATCGATATTTTGAACAGCATTCTTTGAGTTGTTATCTAGTCTTTCGAATGATATGAAACATGTGCATTCCTCGGAGTTATTGTTAGCAGGATAAATCATCAGACATCATTGAAAGAGGTAAGTATCATCCTTACTTGGTATATTATAATAATAATTACCATAATACCATAATTTGTATTATATTTGACATGATCTAAATGTTAATCGCAGACAGGTTTTCGATCGAAAATCATTTATCTTGATTCAATAATATTTAAAAAAAAAAACGTAAAATACAATAGGGCACTGTGTTACTTTATAAACAAAATCTGTGGCCCCTTGAACCCCATATCCCACAGGTTGACAAGTTACTCATCAAGACAAACTTTGACGTAATTATCTTTTCTTTGATGTTATGTGAGATGTCACTTTCATGTATGGGGAAAATGTAGCAACGAGTTCCATGCATGAACCCCGTATCCCACAGTTTTCAAGTTAGTACACGGGAGAAAACTAGGTCAAAGTTTATCTTGATGAGTAACTTGTCAACCTGTGGGATAACATGTATATCTATGAAATACAAGGTCAATTATAACATTTTACTCGAATTGACTATTTCGAGTAACTCGATTAATCTATTCATGGGATATATTGCTTTAATTGATTAAAGCGCCAGACTACGTCATTTCACAAATTGTAAAATCCAGACAATTGAATGCATATTGACTTTGAGTTCCAAGACAATATTATCGATCGGAATAATCCACTAAACCTCCAATTAGAATGATAAAAAATCAAGACAGTGACAAACATTCAAAATGAAAATGTTTCTAACTGGAGAGAAATATGAAGCAGTTAGCAAATATTTTCTTCAGAATAAAATTCACAGTACCTGTCACTTCAGATTATATTGAAAAGACCAAGGTAATCATGGTGTTGTTTGAAAACAACGATTACCAAAGAAAGTAATGTGCTATGAACTATCAAAATGCTAAAGATGAGTAACCATTGCAAAATGTGCCGTGATACGAAAAAATATTTCACCATCATGAGCATTTTGATATATGGTCGAACATATTACTCCATGGCAAAAATTTTACACCATTAGAAAAAATGAAAATGAAAATTTCAATTTAAGATAGTGGTGAAAATGTAACACAAAATTCTGAATGAAAATGATAAAGTGTATCTAACTAAGCCTTACATTTATCTCTCTGTATTAAATTGATGGTTGAGAACCAAATGACTGTACTTGCACAGGCAACAACGAACCACAAGGCCGTATTTGCACCTTTGTTGCCCGTGCAAATACGGCTGTATGGCTCTTTGTTGCCCGTGCAAATACGTCCATGTGACCCGGAACCCTCATAATACACACCGGTTCGAACCTGCGAACTGGCGGAATATTACCAACGTGGCAGTTGTCTGGGACCCAGCAGAGTGATATTCTTTGTTTACATGATATGCCAGTCATATAGATATGTTAAGCAGTTCAGTAGTAATTGTGAAAAAAGTGGATAGTTTGAAAAGACAAAAGTCAAGTCTCACGTATAACCTTGGTCACAAAGCATCTTGAAACTGAATAATAAAGATAATAAACCAGGGCATATGAGGAATATGGAATCTGATCCAACAGGGAAAAAAAATGATTTTATTACATATCCTAATCCCCCACTCTTTTAACCTTCAAATGACAAACAAAAAGATACAATGTACTTTATCATTTGCCACTGAGAACTGAGAGCATCATGAAAAATTCAGATGAAATCAATTGGCGTAAATATACATTACTCTATCATGTCTATAGCAACCTTTGTTACTGGTTTCCAGAATCATTTAAAATTCATTAACTTTCATTCTAAAAGCGTTTTATTCAGTATGTTCAGGTAATTTGTGTAAAGCTAATTAACTTTCCTACTATCTTCATTTTGAAAGCAGTGTACCAAAAAGGGAAAAACATCTGAAAAATTGTCTTGATATATCTGCTGCCAAAACTACAAATAAATAGAAGAGAAATAAATAGGTGCAAAGTACATCAATCGTGGTCGAGAATTTGAATTCCCATGTGTGCTCATTATCTGAGAGAAATAGCAAAGTAATCAACTATTCTACCGGCGACAAATTGCACAACGTGATCAAGAACTTGGACAAAGATCTGCAGATATTTTGTACATAAAAATGGTCTTAAGTGTTCAGGAGATGCTTACAATAATACTGATCTTATTTTCAGGTAAGGATCACCATTTCTAATACAGGGTGGACCAATAAAAGCGTTATTGAAGTTCAATGTCACACAATTTAAAATTGGAAAATAATTCGAGAATAATGTTCATAAACTATGGTATCTTGTCCTTGTATGGTGAAAATTTCATGTCAAACAAAGCTTGCATTGCAAAGTTATTGACATTCGCACAAAAAACGCAGAATTACACTTTGTCCACGGCCGTGAACACTTTAATGTTCACTAGAATCATAATTAGGTCTACAAACAGCATGGTTTTTATTTATCTTCGTATTATGGTGCATATCATTGACTGAGAGTACTATTGACATGCATGCGTGCATCGCAACAACATAAGTATGGTGTGCTTCCCCGATAATCTAAACAATTTATTGGGCGCGAAGTTCAAATCGGCAAAGGCAGTGCATGTATTTGGTTGTTTTCATTTATAACGTTGGTTTGTAAGGCGGTAAGAGGAGGAAGTTCACAAGTCGCGAGAGAACATTAATTGTTGAACGTTTTTTAGAACTGCTAGCTACGCGGTCGGCTAAGCTTACTCTGTAAATAGTCTGTGTAGATGGTACACGTGCATTAGGAATGGCTTTCCTAATGCACGTATCTACAAAGACTATTTACAGAGTTAGAATAAAGTTTCACCCCTTTGGTACTGTTTTGAACAGAGATAAAGAAAATAGCGGGATCTTGAACAGGGAGATCTGCAGCAAACATTGCTGCTGTAAATGCAGAACTCACCCTAAGATGAGTTCTCGACGAAAGTTCCTTCATCACATTCTTTAATCTAATCAGTAATGCAAAACCAATCAGCTAATTAAGACAGATATTATAACCAACGCTCATTGTGTGCACCCATGTAAACGTGCCCGTGGACAAACATGATTTTGGCTCTTTTTGCACAAATGGCAGTAACTTCGCAATGCAAGCTTTGTTTGACATGAAATTTTCACCATACAAGGA
>JXSR01S045225.1:11716-21871 GCA_000969725.1 Ophiothrix spiculata
TATTTTTGCCAGTTTCTCGAAAAGTGTTTTGTCGCAAAGTCACCCTTTTCGGGGTAAGTCATCACATATATGCAGCTTTTAAAACTTAAATCCAACAAAAACTTGCAGGTACAAAAAATACAAATCACGCAAAATACCAAGGTGGAGGAGAAACAACATCATCGGTGTCAAGAACTACAAATCAACTGACGAAATCGAAAACAACAAGTACACCATCGCCGGATTATTCAACGTCATTAGTTGCATCAACATCATCTAATGCAACATTGCCAATCACCAATTCTACAACAGACTAAGGTATTTGGTTATTTCCTTATTCTTAATTTTCCATCTACAAATAAAATTTCCTACCCATCTTGTTTTAGGTCAGAAAGCATAATTTGAATTTACAACTAACCTGCCGCTATTTTGTGAGAGCACCTGTTCAGCGGATCTTAGTTTATTTCGAGTTTATTATGTGTGTTTTTTTTTAATTTACGCAAGGGAAACTGTTGCAAATGATTAATCTGTTGCAGGTTTAGCAATAACAGGCGTAACAACTATAGTCATTTTCGTGAATAAAGGCCAATATATAGTTCTTATGACTATCAAAAGTTTGGTGCAACAAGTTTTTTTCCCTTCATGATGCCAAAAGTTATCGATTAGAAAATGCATTGTAACAACGAAGATTGGTGGCATCAGACATGTGGTAGCTCGTTAAAGACTATAGTACAGTATACTGATAGTATGGCCTTTACAAATTAATCAAATAAATCTATTACAGTTGCTAGACATAATTTTTCAATTCAGTTCAATTTCCAAGAAGGTAACATTTTTAAATGCTCTGCTTGATTTGAAATTTGAGCATGGATGTATTCATGGACCTGTTTATATACAAATAACTTTAAATTTATACGAGGTCTTTAAAGGATAACTAAGGCAGTCTTCAATTTTCAAATTGCTTAAATGGAGCAGTAAATCGGTAGGGGTACTCTTCAGGACATCTTGATGAACAACATTCAGACATTGGAATTTTATCCAGGAGATTCCAAGACTATTACAAGCTTACTTTGTCAATGGTCAAATTAACGGGCAAATTTATAAATTGCACCGTGTGACCTGAAGAAAAGAAGTCATTTTTCCTGATTGACCTTAAATTTGACATCAAAGTAAATTCTTTATGACACACTTACCTTAAACCTACGAAAATTGTGAAGTTTTCAGTGGGTACTGTTCCCTTAATCACTTTTTACCTGCTATTTTTAATAGTAATTGTATATCATTGATACAAAGTGATAAAGAACTAATTTTTTACCTTATCAGCAGCATGTGAGCCTCAGCCAATGGGAATGCAAAATGGATTAATCCCAGACTCAAGTATCACGTGCTCTTCATATGAACGACATTGGGACTATAACAGGCTACCTAAATATGCAAGACTCGGATCCAATAGAATATGGGCAAGCGATGAGAACGACAAAGAACCATGGATCCAAGTGCACCTAGGAACTGTTCGACTTGTGACTAATTTAATTACGCAAGGAAATGGCGGGAATGGTATCTACAAGTATTGGGTGGAAGAAATACAAGTACAAATTGGGATGAGTGAAGACAATCTGTTGTTTATTACAGATGGGGAGGAGGATCCTAAGGTATGGTAGATATAATAGATAATCTGATTGTTTAAGCTATACACTCTGTAAAAAGGAATATAAAGGAAAGGTATGTTAACTACTGAACGTGCTTATACGGTATAATACCTGGCACTTTTGTTGTCAACATTATAGCACTTATTTAAGGCTACAGTTCTTTTTCGCGAGCGAGACGGCGCGGCGTAAGGTCATGTTTACTGTAATTTTTGGCTACTTGCACACGTCAGAATATCACGATTTTTGGCATACATATGGTATAGAGTCTCTAGTTTATACACAAATCTTTACTTGTGATTTCCCGTCAATGATCTAGGTCATAATGGCGTCAACAGACTATTTCGAAAAAGTTGATGCCTTCTTCGCCGAAACCTCATAATTTCAAGATGTTCACACAGTTCGGTTGTTTCTTAATGTTGACACATTTTAGGCTTGATACTTCTTACAAATGATAAGATAATACAATCGCATTGTTTTGCCAGAAGAACGGACGAAAACTATGACTCTGATATCTCCCCATTTGAGCTCCGTATTGCATGTTTTTAATATATACATTTTCTACATTCTAAGTTTGAGAAGTGAAATTAAAATTTTGAAATAAAAATAAACAGTTTAAAATAGTTTATTGCACATCCCAGTTGCTAATAAAACACACTTTATTAAAAAAATACATACGTGTACAAATTTTTAACTGAAAAAAAGTTGAAATGTGACCAACACGATTAGTTTGTTCATTACCTCTGATCTAGTAACGCATTCCAGAGAGTCATAAGATTGCTTTATTTTTCTTGGTTGTAAGCCGCTAAACGAATTTTGTTGTTTTTATCATTATTATTTCCGTAGGTTTTTCAAGCAAACTCAGATGCGCACAACAATGCTACAATTGTAATTGATGCAGAGGGCATATTGACCCAGTTTGTCCGTATCTACCCTACACGCTGTACACAGAGAGGGGACATTTGTCCAGTTTGCATCATCCGTTTTGAAATCATTGGATGTTTGAACGACTAGAATAAACTACTTTCACATCCACGCCGGAAGTATTACATATCTGACACTTACCGTTCCACACCTTGTTAACATGCTTATTCATCAAAATGTAGATAGTTATTTCAAAACATATAATGACACAAAATAAACACCAAGAAATATCTTCATACAGATAAGACAAGGAACGTAAAAAATGACTGAAAGGGAAAACTCATATTTCTTCGCATGACCAACAAAGAAAGAGGTAATTTCCTATTTACAGTGTGTCCCAGAATGAAGTTATCAACATTTTAACGCTTCATAATTCAAAAACTAAACCACTCCAGACAGTGCCAATTAATGACAATAAGGTATAATGTCTTTACTTGCTTTGGTGCCAAAATAAACAAAATCCAAGCATGAGTTTTCTAGAAATAGACGTTTGAAGCTCAAGAGGAGTTTGGACACTTTTCCCAGTTTGGAAAGGTTATCAAAATCCTGTGGTAATGTACAGCAGAAGTATGCGATCAAGAATGTCATTTTTACAAACATTTCTGTTTGATTGGCATGTTGCTTCTTGTTGATAATATCAAGGCGTCTTTAAAAAAGGGTGACTGAATGTTTGGCTTCTAGGGTAGTTTTTTTTTCGCCCACGTTTCTTTTTTACAATTTTTTAAACAATGAGCCTTACATTTTCTAATATTTTTAAGATAGGCTACTAATGTGATGATGATTTCTGGCTTATGGAAATGTTTAATAAATCATTCCATTGTTACAAGTTGTATCCTCACTTTACAGATGTTGGACAATCATACTCTCTTATCCATTGAAAAATGAGGTGTTATTTTATTTGCTTTGAAGTAACGTATTCCTACAACCCTTAAGCGTGCTTTGGCCCGCTTAGTGAGTTTCAACGTTCTTGAGAAGGCCACCAAGGAAGATTACCTTATCAAACACATTGATATGAATTTTACATATGGAAATACATTTGTAAAAATAAGTATGGGCTAAAGTTATCTTTGATACAGAGACATTTATAATAGAAAAAAGTTATCATGATTATGTCTTAGAGATAACGTTCTTTGTTGCCTGCTTATGCTGCAAATTACCGTGAACTTTGCGACTTCCGCAAACTGGGATAAGTGTCCAAACTCCTTCGGAACTTCTAATACTCATCTAATAGTTTTCTAGAAAACTAATGCATGGATTTCGTTTATTTTTGCACCATAGAAGGAGAAGATACTATATATTATTGTGACCAATTTACATTGTCTGGGGTTATTTTTATTTTATTTTATTTTTTTGGAATTGTGAAGCGTCAAATTTTTGATAACTTTATTCTGGGACACACTGTACATTTAAAAGAAATCTGATAATAGCGAGAAAACAATAAAAATAGCTTTTGTTATACATCACAGGTCGGTGAATATGTGGTATTAGCACTGGAATGGGGATCAAATTGGTTTCAAATAGAACTTGGTGTTTGTGCACCACTTAACCCTCTACGATAATATATTGATCCGGCAATGTGTACTGTGTATTTAATATCACCAACAGAAAGAGAAGTTTGCACTGGCAGGATATCATCGCTCTATCTTTTATTTTATTTTATTTTATTTTTAGTAAAAAAATAGAATGCTGTATTTATAGAATTTAAGAAAACATATACATTTAAAATGTATCCAATTTCTACAAACGATTTATTCTCTGCCATTGTTCGTACAATAGAAGCTGTATCGTTTGTTCACGAAGTACTCTCAAATTCAACGTAACACTTTAAGATAAGCAATTTTGATGAGTTTTCGTGAAAGAAAAACTAAAAACTTACTGGTTTATAGGTATTGATACAAAGAGCAAAGTTTTACTGTCTACTAAGGGCTAAAATGTATCGACATAACGTTAAAAATAAATCACAAACTCATGTCAAGTTATTGAACAATCTTATCCATCACAAGCGGTTTATAGCAACATTAGAATATTAAACTTGGAATGCCAACTGGAAAAAACACGATATTTACTGATGAAATTTTATTTCTATGTTTGCACACTTGAGTTTTAGCAAATATTTTATTACTTTATATGTGTTTGATATATCGACTGACATCACAATGTGACAAAGCAATATATATGAACAGAGAAATAGAGTTCTAGACAGCTAAATATCAAGATTTCATAATGACCGAAAAATAAATGTTTCATGTACTGTAAACCCCGACATTTTCGCGCACAGTAATTTTAGCGCACGGCCAATTTTAAAACATTTTATTTCTTAAATAAGTAGACAGGTCACGTCAAGAAAAAAAATATCACGACCAAGTTCTTCAATATCGATCGCAAGAACTTAAAAAATAAATTGCTCATTAAATGCTCATTTGCATAGGCTCTAAGCGCTGACTGCATTGGGCTCACATTGAATGGACATTTCTAAAAACATCACAAGATTAGGAGAAGCATCCCTTGAACCCATTTCATGACATAAGGACTCAGTTTAAGGATTATCTGCTGATATTAAGCAAAGTGTTGCGCCTGGTTTAGTCAACCTGTTGCGTCTCCTTGACGGGCCAGATGAATCATTAGGTCTTCAGCTTCTTCAACTCCTTTGTCTTCAGTTTTCTCCCGTGGTTTCGGTTAAAGACTTTTTATTGGTTGACATCATTCATAAGAATCCTTTTTTCGACTCTTTTGGTAGAAATAGTATCCTAAAGTACCTGAATTTTGCACCAAAAGTAACAGAGTCAAAGAATATGAGAATATCAGGACGATTCGTACTTTAATTGAACATTTTGACCAATTTAAGTTAAAACTGAACTTAAAATATCACTTAATGTAAGGTACAGGTCAGTTAAGATTAATTTTGATTGATTTTGCTCCAGTTGCGTGCAGAATTCTTTTCATTTCAAGTTTGCATTTCTATAGCTGGAACTCTAAACCTACAAATCGGACCAAAGTTGATTTAAAGTTTTTTTTTAAATTCTCCATATCTTTGGACTGGAATGGTAAAATGAAACGGGACAAAAAACATGTTGTAGAGTAATTACTTTACTTTTGAAAAACATATATTACTATGATTTAATCTTTTGGCAACCATTTTTTACTATTTTTTATTTGCTCGTTGAATTAATATTGGGACAAGCTGTCTGTGGAAATCCTATCTATTTTTACTGACTTATGTAGTACGCTTTTAGCATTTTCGCTACAAGTATTTCAAGTAGAATAACTACCTTGCATTTAGAGTATTATTATTTTTCACCATTGAACATAATATTAATATATACAACAAAAAGACTGAATATTAGGTAATGACATCAAAATAAATACGTTGTCAAGTAATTCTTACTAATAATTAATATCAAATTATTGATTCAATGCACATTTTGCAAAAGTATTTTACAATCAAATCAAGAATCATATATCATCTGTTTCTTATACCAATATAAAGCAAGCTAAAACTATGCTTTCCTGCTACTTCCATCGCTTTACACAAATAAGGTCCCGGGTTCGATTTCACAGGTTTTTCTCTGGGCACTCTGGTCGTCCTCCTGTAAAAACTAATTTAAAACATCTTTGAGCCCAGTTGAATATAAGCTTTCTTTAGCTTACTTAGTACCAATTACCAAGATGGCGAAAGTCGAACCAAGATGATATATCCAGTTTGAAGGGAAGTTATCCTGATTCAATTAATGGGAATAAAGAAAACGTGACATTGAATGTGTAATAGTTTTATATCAATTTCAATATTTACCACTTTAATTTCCTTTCTTAAGTAGCATACTTATTCTGATAAATATTTTACTTCTGTTGATTTGAAACCTTTAAAAAGCAATTATAGTTTAAAGATTCTCATGATACCTCACAATGTTTTGATGAGTTGATACAAGTAACATGATTAAAATTTAATGAGCTTCAAGATCGAATGATTATCGACTAAACGTTGCAATCTGTTTTTCAGCTGTTAGTGCACTGACATACTCCATTGCCAAATTCCTAGAATGTGATGACAGAAATTTCTTAAGGTTACCTAATTTAATCATATAGTTATCCAGGAATTAACTATAAAAAGATCTGTTGAGGTTATTATATTGTTATTTATTTACCGAATTGAAAATTGTACGATTTATATCATTACTGTTTTGTACCTCTTTTTTTTAAATTTCCAATTCTCTATGATGAAATGTCTTCTGATAGTCATTCTTAATTCACCTTGTATGGACCGAAATATAAAGAACAATTGACTACATTTCATTATCTCAAGCCCTCAATACATCTGATAGAAATAGCAATAAGTACCAATGATATTAAACAAAAATAGTTTAAGTGGTGTTAAACATACATAGAATAGCATAAGACTACAATTTACCATGAATCTATACTCCCTGTAATGAATTATAAACAAACAATATAATTAAAAATTGATGATACACAGTACAAGATACCTGAAGATGACGGAACTCGTATAGGATAGTATATTATTTGCAAAGAATATGTTATAAGGACTAATAGCGTGTTTCTATTGAGCAAGGGTTGCCGTGTGTCTCTGAGTGTCTTCGGATCACTTTGGGGAAGATTCGCAGTAGAAACACAAGCGAACGTCGGTTGCCGGGTGTACCGGAAGTGCACCATTACAACCCCGCGAAATCTACACACGTAAGCTTGGGAGAAGCACGTTTTTCCCTTTTTTTAAAAAAGGAGTTTAAACATTGAATTTCCTTACATTTAAGTAAAACACAATATATATACACAACATATAGCATTTATGCTAACAAATTCCAACTATTAAAGTAATCTGGCGTGTGACCGCAATTCATTTAGCACGTCCGGTTTCCCTGGCATGGCTCGCTTTTTAAGACGACATCCACCTTTTCGCGTTGAGTAGAAACGTGGCGTTTGACAGTGTTAGTGATCCGGATCGACAACACTCACAAAAATGGTAAAAACAAAGGTGTACTCTCAGCTGTACTCTGGTTGATACTCAGTAGAAATACAGCAAATAATGAAATCTCAATGAACCAGAAGTTAAGTTATGGTCCGACAATTGTCAGGGAGTAAAAAGTGTACCTGAGGTAAACGCGTGTAAAGATCGGTAAGCCCTAATTCTGTTGATAACACTTTAAGTTACCAGCCTTAACACAAACAAAAGATAAATCAGAGGATAACAAAATCTTTAAAGATTAACAATTCGGACCACAAAGATTTTGAGAGTCTTTACTAAATGTGCCATAACTTTTGAATCTTTTGAATAACTGTTATTTTGTAACTTCACATTGTCTGCAATTTCAACAGGAAATTTAGATTCGTATAAACACGTCGTTCAGTCGGTTGATAAAAATGAACATTCATTTAGTTGATTAAAATGAACACGTTTGATGTCCATACGGGCTTGAAAAATATAATGATACCAAAATATTGAAATCAATGTGTATAAAAATAATATATACACGTAAAAACATGTCACTCAAGACTATTCCATTATAACCATACGCAAGGTGGTTATCATTTAAGTGTTATATCAGGTAATGTTCCTTGATGTCTAACATTTAGAGGACTTATCATTGCTTATTGCGGGAAAACATGGCAACTATTGACCTATATATCAAGTATATCGGTACCGGTATATGATCAAAGATGGTTAATATTAACCGCAATTCTTTGATCTTTAATCTTGAATAAAATTGATGCAATAATCTTTATATTCAAGCGTAAGATGCAATCCATTTTTTGTTCTCCATACGAAGAGCTTAGTTGTAAAACGTGGTAAGTCCACATTTTGAAGTTTTGAGAAAAACACGTTTTTCTTATACGGACATTTGCGCTTGCCGTAATTGGTTGATATTACACATGAGTTTAGATATACCTATATGAAACCTAAATGGTGTGTTCGTTTTGAATATGACGAATTTGTTTTCTATTTATAAACTATTTTGTTTCAAATTTCAAGTGGACTAAAGAGATTAGCAGATTTCTAGAAACACCCTTTTTCATCATTTTGGCTAAACGGTGATTAGTTAGTCTTAAAGTGGTTATCGAATGACGGCAAATGGAAAAAGAATGAAACAAAAATCTCAATGCGTTTTCATTTTATGCTTTTTTGAATTTTTTGCCAAAATAGACCATTTTCCCCAGTTTTGAGATTTCCGGAAAATCTGAATTCTGTCTTTTTTAGCTATTATTTTACAAAACATACATCCGATTCCTTCATTTTTTGATTTATTTGAAAGAGGAAAGTCTGTTGAATCTATTTGAAAGAAAAAATTACAAAAATAATAAAATGTCACAATTTTAGGCCATTTTGTCGAAAATTTTAGGCCATTTTGGCCAAAATGTCGAAAATTTTCGAAAATTACAAAGTTGAATATCTCCGTAACGAAATGAGATATGAATGTCAAATAAAAAGCAAACTGTGTATTTTTGAAAGTACTACCCATTTCTGCAAAAAAACTCAATTTTGATATCCGATGGACTTAGCGCGTTTTGCAACTGAGATCTTCATTATTTTAATTTATTATTACGTAAAAGAATATGAACAATAAATATCATGATTAAAAAGAGTACGTTATTCTACAAATTAAAGTACATCAAGAAGTGACCTCTAGATTCCGTATCAAAATGCTATATTCTCAGACACTGAAAAAAAAATCCTTAATGTTTAAACATCAAATCTCCACTTACTAAAATGTCAACATTGTTGACCAAATCTTGTGTAAGTTAAAGAAAGTGATTTAGAATTACCTTCTTTGAGCCTTACATATCCTGAATACGGATCTACATCATGTTTTATTTGTAGAAACTTTTGCTTCAGAATATCTCACTAGGATTGATAGAAATCAATCAAATTCTGCACAGATTAGTATGTGTCAATTTAAGGCATCCTATAACACCATCTGTAAAAGCTTATTAAAACGCAGCAGGAAGATTAACTGTATATTTCACAGCTAACATCAATATTTTCGAAGCAGAAACCGTAGGTTTGGCAGAATTGTAAGTGGTAGATATTGCTTATCAAGCAAAGTATTTGTAAATTGTAGGCACTGCTCTTCTGAATTGTTTATATCTCGCCTGTGAATAAAATCAATGAAGAAGCCAACTGAATTGTAAGTAATTTTCTCAGGGGGTACTCAGATTTTTGGTAAGGTCGTGCAGCCGTGGTTTTCGACTGCCACCCATTTTGTAAACACGAGGAAGCAAAAAAATGCTACCCATATTTGTAAACCACTTTGACTTAAAAAAACATGACTATTCAATACTTGTTTACATTGTAAATTGTCCTTTAAAAGAAAAGCCCAATTTGGTCACCAAACTGATCAAAAATTAAATCAAAAATGCGATCTTTTAAATACAACTGTAATGTAAACCATTTTTCAATTTTTGAGGGGCCTTTGAGAGGGCTAATCCGTATGTCCACCTTTCTATTAAGTACCCACATTTTCATTGTAAAAATTAATTGGTCAAAATGTGTATTAGAAGACAAATAATAAAGTAACTCATTTTAAATGGAATATATTTTGTAACCCAATACATATTCTGTTATTTTAAAAATGTATATGAAGGGTTAAATGAACAA
>JXSR01S045225.1:23362-37068 GCA_000969725.1 Ophiothrix spiculata
TTACAAAATATAATGATAAGTTATATATCCTAATTTAATATATTTCAAAGAATTTTCAAAATACAGAGAACAAATTTTGAAATGTAAAGATCATGTGAGTGCAAATACTACATTGGCAAAGTCTTGACCTAAAATCCATCAAGGATGCCATCATGAAATGTTTCTAAACGGAATAGTCTTAAATGTCACTTGTAAAAGCATGCTGCAGGAAAACTTCACAATTCAACAACTCCAATAATACTCAATCGCTTATATTTGTAAATGCTAAAAGGCACTAAAGCACAGCATTAATGATAGCACATTAAGCATTGGTCTTTTGGTTTCGGCATATTTGTTTTGTTCAGCTAAAGATGCTAAAAAGGTATGATATGTGACCAAGAAATGTATTATACATGTATTTACCTGGGAATCTGCACTTTGTATGTATATAAATGTATTTCAATAATCAATCACCAACTGGATTCAAAAAAATTTCATCACAAGATCTGAAATCCATAATAACCTAAAAGGAATATTTTCAACTAACAAGACTAAGGGCCAAAACATAGTCGGCCTCCAAACAAAATTTTCGCTACCAAAGATTTGGTCGTGACGTCAAAATGACAAGTAACTCCAAACAAAATAACTTCATCACCGAGTTGAGACCAAATTGCCGCCATTGCAGGGGGAGGGGGGGGGGGGCAAATTTCAACTCTCTTAACCGAGACCTGGGGCGCCACAGACTACCCGGATTTACAACTCGTTATTGTGTCAGAGACGGCCACGTGACTTACGTCACACGTCGTTCTTTGACCAATAACTCATCTACAATTACATCAGAGTGACCAGGATACAGGGCTACGTATATTTGGGATCAAATTTCTTTCAAATAGAACTTGGTGTTTGCGCCCCACATAACCCTCTACGTTATCATATTGATCCGGCTAAGTATACTGTACCAACAGAATAAAGTTTACTCCGCTAGGATATGATCCTTTCAATCTTTTTGCAAATATAAAATTCTTCGAAAAAGTAAATAGAGGAGGATTAGAACACGTTTTTTGTCCCTTTATTTGTTTGATGTTCAGTTATACGCTACATTATACATTTAATATGTATACAGTTTCTACAACCGATTTATACTCTGTCATTGGTCGTTCAAAAGAAGCTACAGCATACCTATTTTTATCTAATCACGCTTTAAGATAAACCCAGAACTTCATATGTCTTAGGCCGAAACCATAGTTGGCCTCCAAACATTTTTTTTCTACCAAACATTTGTTCGTGACGTCACCAAATATTTGCCATCGAATTTAAAGTATGAACGGGTAACAAACATTTTGTCCAATGTATATTGCAATTCAATAACATGTGCAATCTAGCACGAAATTTTATTTGGTCTCTCGGTGTTGAAGTATTTTGTTTGGAGTGTTGACGTCACGACCAAATGTTTGGTAGCGAATATTTTGTTCGGAGGCCCACTATGTTTTTGCCCTTAGGGTCGTATTTTTTTGAGCATCTGAGTAAGCCATGATCACAAATTCAAATAGTGACACTTTCTTTGTAAATCAAAATACCATTCTACAAGAATGAACATTAAATGAATGAGATATATCTTTACTTCATCTTAAAGATTTGAACTTGAAATTGCGTTACTTAGGTTTATATACAAGTAAATGGATAAAACATATGCACACCATTTCCAATCCTGTTTCCGGTCCCTGATTTACTTAAAACAAATCTTTCTTTATTTGTAAGCAATTTGATAGGTCTTTGTGAAAGAAAAACACAAAATAATAAACTTAATTGTTAATGTACGAAAACTGCAAATTTAGGGAAAGATGTATGGACACAAACTTTGAAGAAAGCAGAAGCTGATGCAAAGTAGTCTCATTCGTCACAAGGCAATGATTTATAGCAACATTAGTATCTTAACCCTCGTTCTCCTGAGCCTTTTTTGTAACACATTTTCTTGAGGGAGGGGGGGGGGGTCCCAATGTGATTTTGAAATTGGGACCCCCAAAGTTATATTGTTTGGTCCTATAGTATAAGTTAGGGTCTCCTCTTTCCATTGACACCAACATTTTATGTGAAAATCATAATTATGACGTCACAAAGTACTGCCAGACCGAAAAAAAAC
This sequence comes from Ophiothrix spiculata, assembly GCA_000969725.1. Lineage (NCBI taxonomy): Eukaryota > Metazoa > Echinodermata > Ophiuroidea > Amphilepidida > Ophiotrichidae > Ophiothrix > Ophiothrix spiculata. The sequence goes on from JXSR01S045225.1 coordinate 25,482, forward strand.
TATTTTGATGTTTCAAGTCCATATTATGCAGATATTTTTCAAAATGGCGATTTAAAACTTTTCGAGGCAGCAACCATCCCCCTACCCTCGGATTTTGACGGCCTACCATAACCCCACCTTAGTCGGTACCCCCGATTTTTTGTTTCAAAATGACCGTGAAGGATGTATATAAAAACAATTACCTAAATGTTCATGGTCGCTTTATTTTGCGTTTTGGTGCAATTGGTGACATCCGATATGGGGGACGGTCCCCTTAAAATTGAAGTACAGATTAGAAATATCACGATATCCATTCGATGAGTTCTACTTTGATATTTGCATGTTTGAGTTTTTGCAAATATTTTTATACATTGATATATCAACTGACATCAAAATTTGACAAAGCATTAAAATGTTAAGAATACAAGACAGCCGAATAGTATGTCCCATATATCTATGTAAAACACAGCATAAAGAATCCTACATAAGACAGAAACTCATTGAAAGACGTTTTGCAGGTATATTTTATATATAATTGAATGAACAATAATTTTTACAATAATGTATAGATGAACCCCGGGAGATGAACCCATCTTCGTGAAAAAATGATTAAAATTTAATGTTTTATAGATATCGCTAAAACTCACTTTATGGGTGTATTGGTAAATTTCATTTTATTCCATTAATTTATATCATATTTATACATGCAACTAATAGGACTTAAAAGGGAAGTTAAATCTAAAATGACTACCTTTACCAAGTTTTAGTTATAATGGATATTCAATTATTCAAGTAATATACACCCTTACATTTATAAAGATATAAACTTGGAAAATATGTTTGCAAACAAAATGGAATCATCAAAAAAACAATTGATTTGATTGACGCGAGATAAAATTTGATTTCCAGCTCAATCGCCAATAAAAGAAAGTATAAAACATCAAGCTGAAAGGTCAGTTACCCCACTCCAATTAGTCGCATTTTGAATATATGTGATGACTCACGCCGAAAAGGGAGATTTTGCGACAGAACACTTTTCACGATACAGGCGAAAAAAGGCAGCAAAAAACAAAGAAAATAATAAGAATTTGCAATCATCTGCAAAGTTCCCCCTTTCGGGTTGAGCCATCACATATAAAACATGGTGCTTGTCATTAAATGTGCAATGATTTTATAACCATTAAGATCATTCCGCTCTTAATTTGTTTTCGTAGCTTTAACATTATTGTTCTTCGAGTTGTTTTACTTCTCTAGCGTTAAGGTCAGTTACACTGATTCAATTAGTTTGTGTTTTGAATAAATAAAAAATGTTGCTGATATTAAATGTGCAATACTTTTATAACCATTATAACAGTTGACTCTTTTTCTTGTTTTCTTAAGTTACATAATTGCTCTGTTAGTATGTTATTTCTAATTCAATTATAAACCCTCTGACAGCATTTAGATTCTCAAGAGACCTCACAATGTTTTGATGAGTTGATACAAGTGAAATGATGAAAATTTAAAGAGCTTCAAGATCGACTGATTATCGACTAAACGTTGCAGTCTCTTTATCAGCTGGTAGTGCACTGACACATACGTCGTTGTAAAATTCCAAGAATGCATCGACAGAAACTGAATACATTTCACTAGGTTACGTAACTGAATTCACCTATTAATATTATGTCTAGATGTCCAAGTTGAAACTATACCAACAATTTATTTCATTTTATTGTTGTGATTAAAAAAAAAGACGAACACGAAAACGTCCGTTGAATCCAACATAATACTATCATTATAAAAATCATTGACTATCCAAATGGTCCATGAACGTAAGAAATATGTCTCTCAATATTTTATTATGTGGTTATACTTAAGATGGTTATTATAATTATGTTATTTCAGGTGACATGATAGTTGAAACCTAATGTTTAGCATTAAAGCGGACACGGTTATTTACTGCTCATGGCGGGAAAATATTGACCTACATTCTGCTATACGATCAAAGACGGTAAATATAAAGCGCAATTCTTTGATCTTGAATAAACTAAATATCTTGACGTTTAAGCAAAAAATATGAATGCCTTTTCCTTTTTTTAATTCTTTTAAGCAAAAAATATATAGTAAAATTTAAAAACCATTGTTATTTTTGTTTCAACATATTGTAAGCCGAATTATTAAGTTCCCGTTTTCGTTTTGATAAGACATCCTCTATATTATGTTTCATACGGAACGACAAAAAAATTGTTACATTATTTAGCATTCACTCTAAATTGATAACTGATAATGATCTTGACCAGAAGTGTATACGAAATTTCGGGTAGAAGAACAATTTTAATTATTGAGATTCAGTTTCACAGATCAAACAATATAATGTACATTTCGTTGCAAAAACGTTTACTTCCCAACTCACAAACATTGCTAGAAATCCATCGACATTCGCTCAGACTAGAGTGTATCGATTTGATGTATTCTTCTGTAAAAGCAATTTTCGGGCATACTAAAGTGCAGCAGGTAGAATAACTGCATATTTCATTGCTAACATCAATATTTTTGAAGTAGAAACCGTAAGTTTGATGGAATTATAAGTGCTAGACATTGCTTTTTCAATTCAAAGTACTTGCAAATTCTTGAGCACTGTCTTTCTAAATTGTTTGTGTCTTGCGTGTGAATGTAAATAAAATCAGCTTTTTAGGTATTATAGCTACCCCTATGTTATGAGATCTGTTATGAACGTATTTAACGTGTATTTGCAGTTAAATCCAAAAAATATTTTCCTTACTCTCTTTTATTATTTTGTTATCCTTCCTCTTTTCCCTTTTCTTTTTTTCTTTCCCTTTCCCCTTTCTTTTTCTTCCTCTTTCTTTTCCCCTCTCCTCCTGTTTTAGGTATTGCATTTCCCTAATCTTGTTTTTACTATGGTTTTCAAAACAAAATGTCATTCCTAAACATTATATTCCATATATACAATTGTATCCAAACATTTGCGGCACACACTTGTCCAAATCCAATCTCTATCAATATAGCATTTCAACAATGGTTCATAATACGAAATCAAGGACGCGGTGATGAAACGTTTTCAAACGGAATTCTCTAAAACGTCACCTGTATAAGCATGCTGCAGGCAAACTTAACAGTTCAACAGCTCAATTGACACTAAATATGTACTACTTGTAAAAAGAAGACATTGCACGGCATTGTTGATAAAACAATGAGAGTTGACCATTTTGTCTCGTCATTTTCTCAGTATTTGTTTATTATATTGCCGTTTTTAATATTGAGACACCAGATACGCACTTTCTCTTCTGCGTTTTGTTATTTTGCTCAATTTGCCATGGAGAGTTGTGCTTGTTTCGGTGTCTTTGTATTATATTTTGTCATTTTTATTATGTTTTAATGTACTATTTTATATATTGTTTTTGCTTTGAACAGCGCTCTGAAAACATGTTGTAGGGCGCTCTACCAAGTATTTTATATTATTATTATTATTATTATTGTTTCAAAATATTGAAAGCCGAATTTTTAGGTTCCCGTTTTCGTTTTGATAAGACATCCTCTATATTTTAGATTACTCTTCATTTGTTTCCTACGGAACGACAAAAAACTTGTTATATTATTTAGCATTCATTCTTAACTGGTAACTGATTATGAACATTCTTGACCAAAAGTGTATGTGAAATTTCAGTTAGAAGAACAACTTTAATTATTTAGATTCATTTTCACAGATTCTTAATGAAGATCTAAACATTATAATGTACATTTTTTTGCAAAAACGTTAACTTCGCAATATCAACTCACAAACATTGAGAGAAATCCATCGACGTTCGCTTAGACTAGAGTGAATCGATTTGAAGTATTCTTCTATAAAAGCAAACTGCGGGCATACTAAAGTGCAGCAGGTAGAATAACTGCATATTTCATTGCTAACATCAATATTTTGAAGTAGAAACCTTAAGGTTGATGGAATTATAAGTGCAAGACATTGCTTTTTCAATTCAAAGTACTTGCAAATTCTTTCGCACTGTCTTTCTAAATTGTTTGTGTCTTGCGTGTGAATGTGAATAAAATCAGCAGGTATTATAGCTACCCATATGTTATCAAACATATTCAACGTGTTTCTGCAGTTAAATCCACAAATAAAAGTTTCCTTACTGTCTTTTATTATTTTGTAATCCTTCCTCTTGCCCCTTTTCTTATTTTCTTTCCCTTTCTTTTTCTTCCTCTTTCTTTTCCTTCTCCTCCTGTTTTGGGTATTGCATTTCCTTTGTTTTTACTGTGATTTTCAAAACAAAATGGCATTCCTAAACATTATATTCCATATATACATTATTGTATCCTAACATTTAACGGCACACACTTGTCCAAATCCCTCCTTTAGCAATAAAGCACCATTTATTTTTGTGAACTATTCAGTATCTTTCAGAGAATTCTCCAATTCCAACGAATTTTGGTATATAACATGACAGTAATACAAAATCAAGGATGCTGTGATTTTTTCAAACGGAATTCTCTAAAACGTCACCTGTAAAGGCATGCTGCAGGCAAACTTAACAGTTCAACAGCTCAATTGACACTCAATCTGTACTACTTGTAAAAAAAGACATTACACGGCATTGTTGATAACACATTGAGGGTTGATCTTTTGCCTCGGCATTTTCATTTATTAAAGTTAAGGATACTTTAAACACCAAATATCCGACCAAGAAATGTACATAGAATTACAATTAACACGCAGAAATATCAAATATCAAGCAACCTTCTGCACCTTTAAATGTCGACTTATTTGTGATGGCTCACCCCGAAACTTGAAGGGACTTAACATTTTTCAAGAAACTGGTGAAAATAGGCAGCAAAAAATAAAGAAAGCAATTAAACTTCCAGCAAATTTTCTATTGAAAAATTTGATCGCCTTGATCAATTTCAACATGTAAGTTGTCATTTTAAAGTCTAGAAAATGCTGTAACATATGAAATGATAAAATCTAAATTGATATCATCAACAAAGTCAACCTTTTTCGGGATGAGCTATCACACTTGTGTTTGCTCACTTATCCTGGCCATCTACACTATTTTATATATGTTTGCTCATCACTTTGAGCTCCCTAAAAGAGAGGAATTCCGTATGCTATAAAGTTAAATATTGTCGATAGCGTCAACTTGTTTAAGACTTATAGGCTAATCATTTTAATGAAAATTAAACCCATAGGTCAAACAAATTGCAAAAGTATTAACATTTAAAGGATAATATTAGAAACATAGATACAATACAAAACCAATTTTGAAATTTCACCCCCTGTATTGGCAGCCATTTATGCCAATTATTCACTGTTTCACCGAGTAAATTTTTCTAGATTTTAGATATGTTGTTGTATGTATGTGTCTGATATTATCCTCTAAATGTCGTTAATTTTTGCAATTTGTTTGACCCATTTTTTTAAAAAAAATTCTAGCCTATTAACAGAGTCTGCCCTATCTAAATCAGCACACGGTAAACTGAAACTAAGGCAGACATTGAAATCCCCAAACACTTTAATCAATAACGCCGTGCAAGATGTTCCTATAATTTAATTAGCTACCAATCAAGTTATTTGTCTATTATCATATGCCGGTCATGTTAACATAATTCTTGCGTACCTTAAGGAAATCAAACCTAATGTTTTATCTTATTCATTAATGTTCCGTGATTAATTTGAATTTAAGTTCATCTTAACAAAAACGATAATCATCTACAGTATCACGGGTTTTTGCCGATGTTACCAGTGATTTGTTCCATTCGTTGTAGAAACAGGCTCGAACCGATTATTTACTTGAATTTTACAAAATGGGGATCTTGTTCAATTACAGAGTGCAGGATGACTAACATACTTGATGCGGAAAACATTGACTAGAATGTTTTGCTTTTGCAGGGTGACTACTTACGGGAGATTTTTACATGTGATTTCTGCGGGAAAACTACAAGGTTGGCATCGTCAGTTTACTTCAAGACTGATACGGTCTCACCTACGTTAATTGTGCTGCTTCGACATTTTACAAACTAAAACTAAGACAGACATTTCTGTTTACTTAAAATCCCCAGACACTCTAATCACTAACGTTGTACAAGATGTTTCTGTAATTTTATTAGCTTTCTATCGAGTTATTTGTATTTTCCTGTCGTATTGACGTATTAGCTTTCTATCGAGCTGCTTGTCTTTGCCTATCACGTTGGTTGACATATATCTTCTGTACCTTATTAAACATTATATTTTTCTTGGAGTTTGCGCTGTATATAAATGTCAAACTTATTTGAAGTTGTTACTTCGAGTGAAAGCTTAACTAGTTTACTTGTGGATTTGTTTCCAACAATTTGTTTTTAAAGGTTAAGTTCAGTCCCAGTCCGGTTGAAGTCAACTTTTTTTTTTTCAAAATTGAAACTCAATTTAATATGATTAAAAGCAGAAGCTTTAGAGATTGATTATATGTTACAAATGGTGAAAAAATATTTCAAAATTCAATAGAATTACATTTATTTTATTTAAGTAGTTTATAAGTAGTAGCATGCTGCTTTGACATTTGTTTAAAAATAATACATTTCAACAAGCAATAACTCTTTACAATTAGATAATCTAGTATACACCATTGTCGACTTTGTAAAAGCTGAGACTTTTACGGTTAAGGAACATTGGTTCGTTGAAAAAAAAAAAGAGTTTTGCAAAAGACACACTGCTCAGTAAGGCCTTAGGCACCTAACATGGAAATCAAGAAGAGTATCATTGAATATTTGAAAAGTAATAACCACTAAAATACGTGTACAAATTCGAAATAACATCTGACACTTGTTTTACCTTTTATATGTTTATCAGACAATATGAGCAGTGTATTGCGCCTTTAGGGGAAAAGAGTTATCATAAGATGGATAAATCTTCCCAACAAAGTAAAAGTGCAGTATTTGCATTGCAGATACGTTCAAAGTTACTCCTTTTTCCCTTGTTGAAATCATGCACAAATGAGCAGACGATCAATGCTCTTGCAAAACATAAAGCAGTATCTACTATATCAAACATGCGTAGATACATCCTTCTAGCATGGGAGAGGATTCATATGAGATTGCATGTTTAATGGAAGTATCTGCTATGCTTTATAAATGCACATACTGCGTTTTTACTTTGTGGGACTGAAATCATTAGATGGCATTGTTAACGAGAAAGTAAGATCAAACTTGCAGACAAATGGCTTGTGACTAAAGTAAAGATTTATTTCTCAAGAGCCAAAAGCAACAACACATTTTTATATAACAATAAAAAAGGATCACAATATACTTTGATAGCATCAGCAGATTGTTCGTAGCTTTCTTTTCTATTCAGAATTGACATTGATACAATAAATTTTTTAACATATTTAGTTGAATTCAAAGATTAATATCTGACATAAATGTAATCTTAAACTGCCCTGCTTTCTAATCTAATAAATACCTAGCATGCATCAACACAAAATTTCAAAAATAAAATTTACGTCAGAATCTTCTTACCACAATTTCTACTACCATGACTACGCTTGCAGATGAATTAAATAAACGTTTTAGATGATTTTTGGCACATCAACCAACTTCAATCGATTATACATCGGAACTTCGGAATGTGTCAAATTCGCCAACAAGAGACACCGATTTGCAAAGAACTGTTTATTTCAAAAAACCTAAAGCACCATTATTTTACTTTATTTTTTTTTTAATTTACAAGAAAAAACACAAAAGCAGAATTTATTTGACATTTGGCGTTATAAAAGGTAAGTGGTGTTATTTATTGCAAATCATTGTTTTGTAACCTTAACTCTTAAAAACATTAAGCTTTTTGTTGAGTAAAAAGGTTACAGCTCATTTTGAGTAAATTCTTACAGAAAAATTGATAAAATCTTAACACTCGGTTGACACAATCATACACAACGTCGATCACATCTTACTCAACTTTGAGCAAAGTTTGCACAACAATAAATTGGATTTCCTTTGAGTAATTTTTACGAAAAAAAAGAGTAAAATAATTTTCAGAGTGAATTCAGATCATCAAACAGTAGCATTATCCGTTAGAGTAATGCAAGTCAAAAGGTTTTCAAAGGGAAAAAATCAAAGCAGCTATACCAAGTATTTTATGTTTTCTGCTCTTAAGCGTAAAAACCGTAATACATCGAGGTTTCGTATTCCATAGTTGACATTGTTGATAAAGGCAATTTGGTTAAGACTTCTTGTTACAGTCTTGTTTATCTAAATTGCCTGGCACTTGGCATACTGCAAACTAAAACTAAGACAGACATTGAAATCCCCAAACGCTTTAATGATTAACGCTGTACAAGATGTTCGTATAATTTAATTACCTTTCCATCGAGTTATTTGTCTATGCCCATCATGTTGACATATTTATTGCGTACCTTAAGGAAATCAAACCTACATTTCTTTTCTTGGACTGGGTACTGCAATGTCAAAATAATTTCGGTTGCGACAAGTTTATTTTGTTGCGTTTCCGCATAGTAGCAAATATTTCGGAATAGATCAACACATAACACCGGCGTGTCCAGGACATTTTCCTGCGGGGGGCTAAGAGGGGCTTTCAGTATTTTGAAGGGACTTAAAGCCTAAAGTCATCACAAATCGGCTGATTTTGCATGATTTTTAACAAAGTGCGGAGGGCTTCAGCATCCAAAGCCCCCCTCCTGGACACGCTATTGCATGATAACATGCAATTACAGCCTGTTTGAATACAGCTTGTACGATTTTCGACACCTGTAAAATTGGTAGTTCAAGATAAAATATTGCAGATACTATTGTAAAACTCTAATGTCTTTTACGTTAGCTGTATTGCTCCATTCAAAATTTAAATTTCAAAATGGGAAATATTAGACCTTTAAATTTGCTTTTAATAGAAGAACAAGATTTTTAATGTGTTCGTTCGGACCTAATTAGATACATCATCCGCTCCTGCTTATAAGGTACAGATGGGCCCGATAAGTAACACCACACATATAAGATTATAACTTTCTTTTTGAAGATAATTGAAAAATGTGTTCAATTTGGTTAGTGTATTCAGATAATCATGTACCTTTAAAAAATTGTAAACCAGTGGTCACACACACGTTACACATATAGATGCATCTTAGATGCATCCATTGAATACATGTGTATCTGTCCAATAAAATAACAGAAGAGTTAAAGTAAATTTATGTCGTGTGAACACTGCTACTAACTCAAGACTCTATTCAAAACCATTAGACTTTTCAGAAACAGGACACCTAATCCACAAGCCATAATTGCATTAAATCCCTGTTATTAATGGCCGACTGACAAATTTCTGAAACTATTTCACTTCCTTTTGTATTCTTTGTATTTTTCTGTGAAATTGAGATGCAGGGTAAACTGGGCAGATATCGGGTAATTTTCTGTGAAAGCTATAAGCATGATTAGGGCAATGTGGGCGTCATGATCAACTTTCATTCTACATCAGTGCAATGTCGACATATCTTGTTATGTTAATGTTTAGGTTTCTCTTTGTCTCACTATCCTATTTATTTGCCTATCTTATTCATCAGTGTACCATGTTTAGAGCTAAAAGGTGATTAATCTAAATTAAGTTTAGTTGCACGAAAATGATAGAACCCATCTTGGTCTGTATATGGCTTGCCGGTTATTTTCTTGGATCTTACCAGTGTGGGATGGTGTTAAATTGCGCACGAGATGCGGGGTTCGGGATGACTATTTTAAGGATGCGGGATGCATGTATGTGACTTGAAATTTTTTTCTCACAGATGCAAAATGTCCATTGATTTTCTTAAAAGCTTAGTATTTGGTAGACTTATTTGTGCTTATAACGAATATAAAAATAGATTACTCACCCGTGCTCAATTTTTGAGATACAGACAATTCAAAAAGAATATATTCCCAAAATTTCACCCGATTTACCACACAAAGTACAGGGAAAGCTCACAAAATCGTTCATTATGTAGTAAATGCTACATTATTATTTTTTTACATATGTTTAAGCATTTTTGCTTACTTCAAAATACTGAAATAAAAAAATAGGGTCACAGCACTAGTTTCCAAGTCAAAAACGGACATTTTTCAATAAAATTTGATTACCTTGATGGCACATAGCGTCTGCATAATTTCCCGCGTATATATTACGCAGCGATGCGGTGCGTGATTTACTAAATACATTAGTAAAGCGTGCGTTCAATGTGCATTGAATTGTGCGTAGGCAAAACTGGTGCAAACTATTTTTTTGAATGTTTACTATTTAGGAAAAACGTCCTGCAGTCGCAGCTGTGAAAAAAAACCGTAATGCAGGAATCAGGAGAAAAAATATAAGGGACTTGGTGAAACTGCGTGCGGAGAGTTTTGCAGGGTGAATATTTGCGGGAGATTTTTGGGGAAGACTTTTGCAGACAAACTATACAAAAAAAGTGTTGACAGCTTTAGTTTGTTTCAGATTTGATACTGTCTTACCTACCTAAATAATTTGTTCTGGAATTGGCACACGTTAGGTTAACTAAAAATAAGACAGACGTTTCACTTAACTTGAAATCTCCAAACACTTTATCATTAACACTTTACTATACAAGATGTTTTTGTAATTTAATTTGCTTCCCATCGACTTATTTTCCTATGCCTATCATGTTGACATATTACTCTAGTTATCAAAATCAAACCTTATATTTTTTTTACTTAGAGTGTGTCAAATTATTTGCAGTAGCTACGTTGAGTGATAGTTGAATTAACATGTTTACTTTTTGATTTGTTTCTAGCATTTTCTTTCCAAAATAATTGCATTCTTTGTATCGCCAGTTAACACACAACATGCAGCTGGTATAGAAAGTGTAAATTAAATAAATAAATAAATAATAATAATAAAAATAATGAAAAAAAATAAAAACACCTTATTTCTTTATTTGTTTTTAATTTAATATAGCCTATATAGTTCTTGAAATCTATAAAATAGGTAATTTATAAACGATGCTGAAAAATCTATTTTGCAGGAAATAAAGCTCTCTGACTGTTCCGATACACCATAAAATAAGTTTAGGTTTAGTAAGAATGAGTAGACTTTTTCATACCAGGAAAATAATAATCAAATCATAATATTAATATTTATTCTTGCAAGAAGTATTTATAGTCGTATCACTGCGGAAATGTTATGGTTGGTGGTGTTTGGTGGGTGAAAATGGATGTGGAGGTTTATTGTACAAGCGCCTAGCTACAGAGCTGCACTACAAAGTGCAGCTCTGTAACAACGGCGCGTATGTTCAAGGGTATGAGAAAAAAATATCAAATATGATCCATACATACCGACATAGTAAGCTTACAATCCACAAACAAATTAAATTTAAAGGTAAATTAGGATTTGAAAACATCAGGAGTCCGAGGAGGTTTTCCAGACCCTACCAGAATCCTGTTATTTTCGAGTTAAAACCTACCGAAATTGTCACCAGTGTTATAGTTCCCATAGACTTTGGACACTAACGATGTATGCTAATGAACAAGTTAAGGTGGATTCATACTCTCATTCATTCGGCACCGAATGTATATTTGTGACGTAAAAATATATTCGGCATCGAATAAATTGTATGAACCGGAGAAAGATATATTTTGCTAGTGTCCAGATGTTGCC
>JXSR01S045225.1:54466-70232 GCA_000969725.1 Ophiothrix spiculata
TAAAGTAATTGTTAGTCGACGTTCATAAGGTTCCGCTAGGCTCCAGTAAAACAACAGCACAAAAAATAAGCCGTATTAAATAGTAGAAACATGAAGACACTCAACTACTAAATACTCAACCAACAACGCCAACCAAAGCTAGGAACCTATCTAGTTTTATCTTTTATTTGTTTATCAGACGATATGAGCAGTGTAGTGCGCCCTTAGGGGAAAAAATATATCATAAGATCTGCTCAACAAAGTAAAAAATGCAGTATGTGCATTGCAGATACATTCAAAGCTACTCTTTTTCCCTTGTAGAAATCATGCACAAATAAGCACATGAGATTGCATGTTTAATGGAAGTATCTGCTATGCACATACTGCGTTTTAACTTTGTGGGGCAGAAATCATCAGATGACATTGTCAAAACGAAAGTAAGTTGACACTTGCAGACAAATCGCTTGTGACTAGAGAAAAGATTTATTTCTCAAGAGCCAAGAGCAACCAGACATTTGTAAATTTATGTTTAAGACCATGATAGGATCACAATATACTTTGATAGGATCAGAAGATTGTTCGGAGCAAGTTTCTTTTCTATTCAGAATTGACATTGATTCAATAAATTTTTAACATATTTAGTTGAATTCAAAGATTAATATCTGGCCTATGCAGCATAAATGTAATCTGAAACTGCGCTGCTTTCTTATTCAATAAATCCCTAGCATGCATCAACGCAAAATTTCAAAAATAAACTCCATGTCAGAATCTCCTAACTAACCACGATTTCTACTGCGCCTGCAGATGAATTAAATAAACGTTTTAGATGATTTTTGGCACATCAACCAAGTTCAATCGATTATAGGTCGGAATGTGCCAAATTCTCCAACAAGAGACACTGATTTTTAAAGAACGGTTTATTTCAAAAAAACACACCTAAAAAGCATTATTTTACAAGGTTTTTAAAAATTTACAAAAAAAAACACACACACAAAGAGATTCTATTGACATTTGGCGTTATAAAAGGTAAGTGATGTTATTTAATCGCAAATCATTGTCATGTAACCTTAACTCTTAAAAGTATTTTGCTTTTTATTGAGTAAAAAGGTCACAGCTTATTTTGAGTAAATTCTTACTGAAAAATTGATAAAATCTTAATACTCGATTTACGTAATCTTACACAACGCCGATCACATCTTACTCAACTTTGAGCAAAGTTTTCACAACATTGAATTGGATTTCACTCAACTAAATGAGCTGTGACTTTTAAGTAATTTTTACTAAAAAAGAGTAAAATTATTTTCAGAGTGAATTCAGATCATCAGACAGTAGCATTATCTGTTAGAGTAATGCAAGTCAAAAGGTTTTCAAAGGGAAAAAATTGAAGCAGCTATACCAAGTATTTTATGTTTTCTGTTCTTAAGCATAAAAACCGTAATACATTGAGGTTTCGTATTCTCTAGTTGACATTGTTGATAGCGGCAATGTGGTTAAGACTTCTTGTTACAGTCTTATTTATCTAAATTGCCTGGCACTCGGCATACTGCAAACCAAAACTAAGACAGACATTGCAATCCCCAAACGCTTTAATCATTAACGCCGTACAAGATGTTCATATAATTTAATTACCTTTCCATCGAGTTATTTGTCTATGCCTATCATGTTGACATACTTATTGCGTACCTTAACACTTAAGTGCATAAGGGGGGGGGGAACTGCTATTGTGCTTATACTGTGTTCTTATTTCTGGCAAAACTATAATCGAATGATATGATCAGAACAAAAGGACTACAGTTATTTACGCTCAGTGATCACAACGGGGTACAAATTAATTTCACGGCTTCATGATTTCATGGCCATATGCGTGCTCAGCATTAGGGACTAGAAACTATAAACTTCCACATACAATTGATTAATTGGGTGTTATCCCATTATAATGTATACGGATATAAAGATAACTCATGCATATCTATAAATCAGTCCCTTACGCTAGCTTCCTAAATAGCGTCATCGAATACCGTAGCGATAACCGCTATGCATTTTACAGTTGGGTTATCACATACGGTAACCTTAACCTTATTTTCGCAATCTTTCTAGTATATAGAGTAGGCTATTCTCAAAAATATATTACTTCCGTAACATATTCACAGCTGCTATGAGCTAAAACAAAAGTTATTCAGAAAGTGTTTAAATCTTTAATTTCCTGAAAATGAGGATTGAATATATATTTATATGAAAGGGGCTTGCCCTTTGGTAACCTTGATATCAAGTTCCACCTCGTTTACTGCATTGTTCGTGGTTTTAAACACACTTACCTCGGAGTCCGATTTTTTGCTGGTAGCTGTATATTATAAAAATGCAACAAATGTTTCATCTTCACACACAAAGACACAAACACCTGTATTAGTGATCATCATACACAGATCTGCATTTTGAGGTTGTACACTGAATGACCCCCATCTTTGGCGGAAATCCTATACCTAATGTAATGGCCTTTAAACCCGATTTTAGCACACGCTCGTTATTCTTGAAGTCGAGTCCCTTCAACCCCCCGCCCTTTTGCGGGCTTGTATCATTCTTTTATATTTATTGATAAGAAAACAAAAACAAATCCGCTTTAAAATGTTGCTCTTTGTCAATCATATTGATGCCTTGAGAATATTTGTCCTTGAAGTTAACAGATCCTTTTCTTAAATATCATCGGTATGAATATATTGGAAGAATATCCAGGCCTGAACTGCATAATACTTGTAATAGAAAAAGGTTTCCTACGTTTCTTACGGTCCTTGTATCTCGTGTTTGGTGTCAATATATTTCAATTCTATTTCTGTATTTGCGTCACGTTTGTTCAAGACAAGATACTACTCTCACTAATCAGCATTTACATTGTTGGTCGACAGTTTTCGACCATTAAGGCTACAGTTCCTAAAAACGCCTCTCTCGGCTGAATGTCATGTTTACTGCAAGTTTTTACCTACTTACACAATTTTTGGTATACGTATTGAATAGAGTCTCTAGTTTATACATAAAACCTTACTAGTGATTTCACGTCCATTATCAAGGTCAAAATGACGCCTAAAGTCTACTTCGAAAAAATTGACCCTTTTTCGCCGAAACCTCATAATTTCATGATGTTTGAACAATTTGATTGGTTTCAAATTTTGACAGATTGTAGGCTTGATACTTCTTATTGAATTACAAACAATATTTTATAAATATGCTGAGTTGATTTTGAATGATAATGTAACAAACCCGGGTTGTTTTGTCCGAAAATCCGGACGTGAATTACGACTCGGAGTTTGCTGTGTTTGAGCTGTTAATTGCCTCTTTCAAGTATCTACATTATCTACATTTGTCTGATATACGCATTTGCATAATTTACTTACAAATAGAGCATTCCAATGAGGCAAAATTGCAATTTTTATGTAAACAAAAGAAAAATACGGCATTCTAATGTCTATGTTTTATATTTTAGTTCACAATCTTAACGCTCCCTTGTTAGCTCAGCGGTAGATCTCTCGCTTTGTAATGCATTACTAACTCCCGCCATAATCCATGGTTCGAGTCCCTGCAAAGGCAGTGGAAACTGTTTATCTTTTCATGATTGAAAAATTCTTAGGATTCACATTTTCCTGAGCATATGAATTCCTCGTACCCTTAAACTGCTTTAACTGATTAAGTCACTACGGTAACTATTTCTTTTGCTAAGTTTGTTCACATCCTAATCTTTAAATGACCTAATTGTTCTTAATTATTGTGTCGGCCTATGCACGTATACAGACCCTTGCTCTCCAATCTGACCACTTCATCAAGCTCATTCTACTCCAGACCTTGATCCGATTCAGTTGTAAAGAGAAAAATGCAGGAAACATTAACCTACCGACTAATGAACCAAACAGGAGATGGAGAGAAACCATTAACAAGATTATTGCTCTCAGTTCGCTAAATCTTAAGGGAATCGGAAGCAAAATATTTATGGAGTATCCACTTTGAAATCTCTGTTGATTAGGTATACTTTTAACAACGATCGGTTAAAGATGATGTATGAACTAAACCTCTGTGTTTTCTTTTACTTACGTAAAAAAAAATTACAAGTTAAGTAAAATATTTCTTTTACAGCTAACTTAAGTAAAAAATATTTAATAATTGTAATAATTATGTAATATTTTGACCTGTGCAATATTTAAATCATAAATGCTGATATAAAGCAATGTATGGGCTGTATATCATTTAGAATTATGAACCTTTTAAGTTAGACTGCGAAACAATAAACATTCATAAATTTTGAAATATTCTAGATTTTAGGAACAATGGGTTTTACTTTATACATTCTTTTAGATTATTGGACAGCTTAAATTTGTTTACAAATTCTCTAAAGAGCCGCTTCAAAACTCAACCGGCGGTTGCCTGCCGGTGTAATGAGACTGGGTGTCTCCCATAATAACCAGGAGTCTGGGTCTTATTTAACTACATGGAATAAGTCGCAATCAATTAAATGATTGTACAAGTTCGTTCTACACAATTGTATAGTAGCTAAGATACCCAGTCACACCGACGCTGTATTTCATTACACTGGTTCCAGACAGTTCTAGGCGGTCCAAGCCGGAACAAACAATAGTTAGCCGCTCAAAACCGGTCAGAATTGGTGTAATGAAATACTGGGTCTCTTTGACTGGGTGTCCTAGCTACTACTCACTTGTATAGAATGCACTTGTATGTAAATCATTGATTGCGACTTATTCCGTGTAGTTTAATTAGACCCGGACTCCTGTTAATGTAAGACACTCAGTCTTATTAGACCGTCAGGCTACAAACGGTTGAGTATTGAAGTATTGAATATATTTATTAGTTATCAATGCATTTGCTATTTGTTGTGATTTGGCCAGTTAAAGTGGTAAGTAACCCTTCACCATGATAAAACAATTGACAAAAAACACGATACTTTAATCTTTTTGGTCTATGAATAGAAGGAACTTGATGCAGTCGATACACCTACACGGGCATTTGATTTTCTATAAGAGGAAACAATTACAATAACTAGAGCAAGGTTTCCCAAAGGCGTTTTACACGACGTTGAATATGCAAGAAAAAGTACGATGGTCATTCAAAAAGTTATATCTGTTGTATCATACCTTTTGTTCCATTAGGGCACAGTTAACCCGTCATTTTCTAAAATATTTAATGCTTTAAAACCCAGCAACCGATAAGTAAATCCATATAAAAGTATACATTTCTAGATGTGGATTTTCATGTAGAAGATGATGCTAACTTGCTCCAAAAACCCTTGTTCTTGGTCCACCATAATTGTAATCAATCTAACTAAATTTTGAAAAAATAAAAGAAAAGAAAAGAAAATTTGGTGAAATAAAAAATTGAAAAAATTAAATGGATTACAAATAAAATTAAATAAACTAAAATTAAATATATTAAATGGAATTAAATTAACTGAATAAAATTAATTTAAAATAAAATAAGATAAATAAAAATAAAAAATAAATGAAATTTGATGGAAAAAATAAAAACAAAATAAAGAAAAATCAAATGGATTACAAATAATTATTTAAAAATTGTAATAAAAATGAAATAAATTTAACATAAAATAACTAAAACCGATTAGTTAATAAAGTGAGAAAAAGTGAATTGAAAATACAATAAAATTTAAATAAAATGTCAATCTATATTTCACTTTATTTTATTCTATCAATTTTGTTTTATTGTATTTTATTTAAGATTAATATATCTTTAGTTTTATTTTTATTTTTATTTTGTCATATTGCATTTTATTTCATTTTACCTTATTTTATTTCATTTATTTTCAATTAAATTCTATTTTAATTTATCTAATTTAATTTATTTCCAATTTACTTTATTCTACCCATTTTTTAAATGATTTTTTTTTTTCATCTTATTTAATTTTCTTTATATTTTCATTTTCAATGTATTTTATTGTAACGTATCTTATTGCATTGTATTGTATTGTATTGTATTTTGTTTTGAGTCATTTCATTTCATTTTATTTTATTTTATATCCGTTTTATTTTATTCTAATCTATTTTTTTTTTCGTTATTTATTTTATTACATTACATTAACTTATATCATATTTTACAGTGTGTACCGAGGTCCTATGCAAATGAGCTTATAATGAGCAATGTAATTTTCCGATCTGACGATCGATATTACAAAATCTTGGCTGGGAGATTTTTTTATTAACGGACCTGCCGATAAAGCTGACTTTGAACCCTTATTATCTGAAAAAGGAGAAAGAAAATGCAAATTGGGAACGTTGGTATGAACATTTTTGAGTTTTTCCTTTATAATGTAAGTTAATTTTTTGCTATTGGTAAAATTATATGGTATTTTCTATAACAATCAACGATTTTGAGCCTTTTTAAACATACGAATTTCAACCACTACATCAATCTTGTTTTAGAAGATAAAAAGCATCATTTTATCAGTTTGGTTGATTCCGCTAGTAAAATAATAAAAAATCAGATTGATGAAATTTGGAAAATATATTTTGCCTGTAAGACTTTAAAACTGAAGAAAAAAACAGGAGAAATAAATACGCTGATGTGGTGTATAAAAGGTACCTAATATCGGCTCTTCATACTTGCTTGCGATTTGTATTGCGATAACCAGGCATCACGATTTCGATAACAAAATAACAAAATTCCCATGCAATATTCCATTAACATTTTATTTAGGACAACTGTATTGCGGTTATTTTCCAAGAAGGTACCCAAAGTGTCCCCAAAGACTCACGCATTAAAATGCAACAGTCCATGTCACATTCAAAGATCACAAGCAATCATGCTTTGGTATCCGTTGCTAATGTTCATGTCATTCAAGTTGGTTACACAATCCTATCCCATTTATAATTGCTTCGCCCAAACATCATTGTGGAACTTTCACAAGGAATACACTACTAGGCAAAATGAGACATAATAGAAATCACATCATTTGTTGACAGGTATTCTTGTTATTAAACAATCGAGCAGGTTATAATACTATGTGTTACAAAACTGATAGAATTGCAAAGACTAAGTTGAGATGTTTAACTGTGACCTGCTTATCAAACTTTACTTTTATATTATGATGTTTTAAAACAAGAAGTAAGTGCCCATCATCCAACATAAAATCTGAAATATGATTACCGTTCATTTCGATAATTTACAGTTCCTGTGATATTCTTGGGTATATTAAGAGGTCATAAAATGAAATAGTTGGTTTTTGGTAATGACCTTGTTTATTTTCGTCGATTTTGTTGAATTACAAAACATGTTACCTATGCTGCATATTTATAAAGAGATTTTGTTAACGAAAAATTAAAATCTGTTTTTGCTTGAGTCTGTCTAAATTTTTTAATCATCGCTCATAAAAAAAATATTATGATCGTTACTCCTAAAACACCCGAGTAATTAATATAGTTATGATGAAGAGTCTCGCAAAATGACGTCATCTTTAACATCTGATGACGTCACATCCAACTAGCATCAAGGTCTACATCACAACCCAGCTGATGGTTTCGCTCGAGTAAGTAATTTCTGGTTGTCTAGATTTAAATTTATCATAGAACTGATATCAACCTAGATGGATGAGAGTATACACAATTAAAATATTTATCAACTATACATGTGTTTGATAGCTGACCATAGGGATGTTACTATTAGTAAGATATAAGTAAAAATAATTTTCATGTAATATGTAATAAATATATACTTAACTCGTATATACACCTAAATGACTGAAACTAAAACAAACATCAATATGTTACCTTTAAGAACGAACTATTCCCTGGCTAACAATGTCAGGGAACAAGTGTAGGTATATATATAGACTCGTTATCGATATCATTCGGACAAATGAGGCCAAAACTGACCAGTCAGTAGTTATTGTAAGTGCCTGGATAAAACATGACACTATGATACATAAGCGTGAATTGGCTTGATATTTAACATGTTTAAGACGACTCTAAGATATGTTAAGAAATCTTTTCTGATATTAGGCTTCCATAGTTTCCACAATAACGAACATAAGCTTTGAAATGTACGGTTAGCAAATTTCAAGGAAATATATCATATAAGTATTGAATTGTAGGTTGTCATATAAACATTGTCCTACAGCAAGTCAATATAATACATTCCTTCAGATTGTACCTTGACTAAAAATCATTTTTGAAGAAAATTGGCTTTTTGCTTCTTAGTATTTAAGCAATTGTTTCATTTCTTTCAGGATATTAAAAACGTGTTACAAAATCATTTTGAGGATGATCCACTTTATATAGTGTCAAATTTATATCTTGTGGTTATTTGTTAACTGACAGGGTATTTGCTTGCAAGGTAGCAACAAAAATAAAATGTTATATTGCTATAATGATAATACAATTTTAGTTGCAAATACGTTACCCTCCGTCAAAACAAGTCGTAACAGTTAAGGTGCGTTTACACTGTGATGACTTGGGGGTAACGACAAGCAACGTAGACCTGCGAATTGCAGTTTTGAATTTTACGCCCGTCATCGTTAGTTAAAGTCAGTTAACGCTCACACAAGCTGTTGCCACGCACACTATCGTTACTATCAGTCGTTTTCAGTTACAACTTTTTAGTTGGAAATACGTTACCCTCTGTCATTCAAAAATTTCAAAATTGTGGATGGCAAGCGACGATTAATGGTGCGTTTACACTGTGACGACTTGTTTCGACGTAGGTTAACATATCAAATCCTGTATTTGTGCGGGTGGTAAGGTCTATTTGACAACGACTACCAACGGTATTGTGACGACCTCTGAACGACTTCAGACGGCTCCAAACTGCATGGAACCATCAGAAACTGACGGTTGCAGCGGCCGACGAAATCTAAACGGCGTTACGACAAAATTTTTAACTGAAAGCTACTGGTATCTGTGGTGGCTAGCTGATTGAGTCCACACTCTAAGAAATTTTCCGTAAATTTTACGGTAAAATCACTGGCAATTCTGTTGCCAACACTTTACCGTAAAATTTACAACTTGCCGTAAATTATTCTACGGTATTTTAGAAATTTCCCGTAAATTTTACGGTAAAATCACTGGCAATTTTGTTGCCAACACTTTACCGTTAAATTTACAACTTGCCGTAAATTTTTAACTGAAAGCTACTGGTATCTGTGGTGGCTAGCTGATTGAGTCCACACTCTAAGAAATTTTCCGTAAATTTTACGGTAAAATCACTGGCAATTCTGTTGCCAACACTTTACCGTAAAATTTACAACTTGCCGTAAAATATTCTACGGTATTTTAGAAATTTCCCGTAAATTTTACGGTAAAATCCCTGGCAATTCGGTTGCCAACACTTTACCGTAAATTAATATACAGTATTTTACTGGCCATACCAAGGGACAATATGCAGCCTTAGTACAATAACTACAAATATACTTTATATTTAGTATATATTTTCTGTGGTGTCAAATTGTCTTTTTTGCTAATAATTTACGGAACTTCCCCGTTTTTTCCACATATTTACGGTAAAATCCCGTAAAAATACGTCAAATTTACATTTCATCCGTAAATATTTTCTTACGGGAATTCACCGTTAAAAAATACCGGTTTTCTACCGTAAAAATACGGTTATTTCTTAGAGTGCACGTAAACTGACTTTAACTAACGATGGCGAGCGTAAAATTCAAAACTGCAATTCGCAGGTCTACGTTACTTGTCGTTACCCCTAGGTCGTCACAGTGTTAACGCACCTTTAAGAACACATCCAGCTTCATCCGAAAAAGGTTGTAGTCTGGTGTTCTAAACCTTGAGGAAGTCCTGCAGGTGTGTTTATACAAGGCATTGTCCAATTTATTTCTCTCTGTCAGTTTTGATTTCATGGTATAAAAGATATCAATCATCAAACTGCGTCAAATAACGTCTCTATGGTAATGTTTCTGCTAACTTTGTTGACATCATAATATTCAGGGGAAATGCTTTTTCTCAATTTACATTTGTTTGTCTCTTTAACGCTACGGAACGGGTAGACCACATCTTTAACAAACTGTTTTTCCTTTGTAAATCTCTAAGCAACTTATCATAACCTTATATATTATATTAAAGTATGCATTTCTAAAAATATTGTTTACAGACTAAAATTGTGCTAATGATTGTGCTTTGTGACCACGCAGTCTGTGAGCATGAAATATAATATGTATTTTCAATAGAGTGATAAAATTTGGACAAGTTAAAATTGACAATATTTCTTAGACTGTTGTTTTGACTTTCATTATTTTCAAAGTAACATTTATGTGTGGACTTCATAAAAACGCAATCAGGAGCAAAGATCAAGAACAAATGTGACCGTCCATTTCAAACGAGCCGTAAATGCAGCGAACTTTATTTTGAGCTAACACGGGTGAAAATACAAGTCAATGTCGTACGCGTAATGTGCCAAAATTGATTTTTGACAGATTTACAATCCTTGTGCTTACTTCAAAACAGCAGCAAAGTTTCATTTCAAAAAAATGATCGGAAATATGAAATATCTCTGTATATTTTGAGGATAATCAACATAAAAGATAGGGATTACTGATATTTGAACGCGTTTGTCTTAGTTATACAGTTTGCTCCCTGGCAACCTTTGGCGGACCATAACTTCTGGAAATCGAGTGAAGTTCATTGAGGTGTCATTTTAATTCTTATAACATGGTCTTTGGAAATATTTAAAAAAGTGAAAATAACAAAAGGCTTACGGTTGGTTAAGGACGGTCTCAAATATGTAGCTCTCATCCAATTATTGCGTTTTTGTGACTCAACCGGTCTGAATAATCTTTTCTTTAAAGTAGAGTTAGATAAGCAGGTCACAGTTGAAAATCTTGTCTTTTTCTGTTCAATTCCATCCGTTTTGTAATACTTAGTATTATAACCTGCTCGATTGTTTCAAACATAGAATACATTTTAACAAACGACGTGATTTCTATTTAAGTATCATTTGTCTTTGCATATTGCTTGTCAAAGTTCCCAAAATGATGTTAGGGCATAGTAATCATAGATGGGATGGGATCACACGATCATCTTGACTGACATGAACATTAGCGAAGGATATGTCATAGCATGCTTGCTTGTGATCTTTGAATGTTACCTGATTCAAAAATACGTAAGTCTTAAGGGAAACTTTGGGTACCATTTATATAGAGACTATCAGCAATAGAAACTTACAATAGCGTGGTGAAGTAGTCCCAGAATAAATGCTTCCGGAAAGCTTCTGTGTCAATGCGCTTATTGATGTTTTGAACTATATAGTTGAATTATGTTGTCAAGAACAAATTAAATTGTGCGCCTCGTCGACAGAGAGTGTAAACCTTTAGCTCTCTACTCTATTTTAATTATTAATGAAAACGCAAGAATTGAACTAAAGTGCACTTTTCCTCTGATATTTGAGGTATCCTGCAGCATATTAAGTTACAAACAATGAGTAGAAAAGAACAGATCGGCAAATAGATTTACGCTAATTCCATTGTGGTCTGGGGGCAGGTCTGGAGCTAAGCGGGAAAAAATTTCAACCGAGCCTTTTGCACTTTATTCTACCAATAGACTCACCAACTAAGAGAATTATTCGCACAGGCGACCAACGACTTTCGTAGTTTCTTTCCCCGAGAAACAAGAGGACGTTGTCCGACCTTCAATGTCGCAGGTCTGACCATGGTTCGAATCCGCAACCGCTCGGGAAAGCTATGGATAATTAACATATTTAATTAGTTCATTGTTGAATTTTTTGCTTCCTTGTATTCTTTAACATTTTTGTACCGATTTTCTCAATTTACAATTATATTGAAGCAAAAAATACTGCAGATCTATGGTCGGGTATGCAATTCTCGGATATAAAATGTACGGAGAATTTCTGCTTCCTGTCGCTTGAATACTGTAACCCATGACACCTTGTCTTTTGCTTGAAATCCTGCCTTATAGTTATATTTGATCCACCAGTCTGGGCGTCAACAAAAATCCAATTTATCGTTATTCTGCATATTTGACGTCGTGTAAAACGCCCTTGGGAAACCTTGCTCTAGATATTGTAATTGTTTCCTCTTATAGAAAATCAAATGCCCGTTTCGTCTATTAATAGACCATGATACTGTTTTGCTTTGTTTTTCATTTGTTTGATCATGGTGAAGCGGTACACTCTAACTGGCGAAATAGCATAACTACAATTTATCTGTGATTTTATATTCTGCATATTATTTTTTCTTGAATACATTCAATTTATTACTGGACTTTGTGCTTGAACTTAATAGTTTTATGACAAAAGGTTACTATATACATATAGTAACTAAAATTTATATAGTATTACAAAGTCTTGTTCATTATAGTGAAAGATCTGGAGACATAATTTTAACTGGATATAGGTTTCCCAAACATCCTATAGAAAACCATTTTACAGTTGTTGTCTTGTTTATTTCAGACATATATAGTTCGATTTACCTGCCTCTGGTCAGTTTTGATTTCATGGGATAGCAAGATATCAGCTGATATCGATCATCAAATTGCGTCAAATAACGTCTCTATGGTAAGATTTCTGCAAACTTTGTTAACATCCACAGAAATTCAACGACTACCTTTTCCTCATTTGTCCGGAGAGATAATTCATCCAAATGCTTTATCTAATGGATTGACATTTCCATGTTAAAGAGTAGTACGTTTCAATGTCGCTTATTTGGTTAACCTGTCTGTGCAAGTTTATTTAATAAATCAGCCTGTAAAATAATTGTTAGGTTCAACTTACCTTCTACGTTTTGTAATGCAATAGCAAATGGGGCGATTGGGATCTAAAAAGACAAACAACCTTTAGTATTTTTACACTCGCATGCTTAACACGCGAGTTCAATGAAAAGTTCTAATAGTTTTGGGAAAAAATGAATGCTTTAACAGTCTTTACAGTAACTTTGATTATCGTCTTTTAAATGGCATAAACCTTTTTGTACTCTAACTTTTAAACTAAAGTTGTATAAAGATATAAAAGTACCGTATACATTTTTAGAAGCGATTTTTTACCCTGAACATGATGGTGTAATCTAAGTCATTTTTTGAACCAAATATTCAGTTTGGGCCAAAAAGTAGTTTTTGTCCCAAACGTTTCTGGAAACTGTAATTTACATTTACATTCGAGAAATTTTAGACTTTTGTGCTTTTCGGAATCTGTCTTGGAATATTTTTTTCAAATTTTTGATTATTATCTTATCTAAAACAGACGTCAAAAAATGTAAAAAAAAATCCCAACGGTGCCATGAAAATGGCAATTTTGACCTATTGTTGGAATTTTTTTCAAATTCTTTTTGCAAATTGACTAACTTGTACCCGGGTAACCACAATCACAGGTTCTTGAGTAAGGTGCAGAATTGTGTCTTTTTGACAACAATTACCCATTCAATGGCAAAAATCCATTCATTTTTTTTTTTCAAGATGGCGCAATTCTACAAATAAAAAGAATACTACACCTTGATGTCCAAAGATGACCCTACACTCTTAGAAAGCCGGGATCAAATATGAGACAAAGAGGATCAATTTTGATCCTTTTTAGGTATCAAATTTGAGCTTATCCTTTAAGGATCAAAGTGATCCAAAAATAAGGATCACAATTCTTGATCCGAAAAAAGGATCAAATTTGTCTTATAAAAAAGATCTGCCTAAAAATATCTCACTGAACTGACCCTAGCAGGGTTTGAACCCACGCCGCACGTACACCATATAAATTACGAGACCATCGCTCTAACCACTCGGCCACGGACCAGGCAGCTGTCAAGTGTGTTGAAATCATCGTATTTATACCATTGTATACATTCCCGGCTATGTAGTGGATATGGGGTGTACTCAAATATGAGACAAAAGATCACGTTAGATCCAAACGCAATATCAAATATGAGCTTATCCTTTCCGTATCAAAGTAATCCAGAAATACGGATCAAAACTTTGATATTGTAATCAAAAAGGATCAAAATAAAATGATCCTAAAACCGGATCAAAAATGATCCTGTTGAATTTGATCCATTTGTATATATATTGTTCCGAAAAAGGATCAAAATGATCCACGTTGGATAAAAATTGAAGGATCAAAATAAAATGATCCGGAAAACTACTCGTATATTTGATCCCGGCCTTCTAAGAGTGTATGTGAGACCAAAAATTGGAAAACATGGGTGAAAACGATACCCTATCTGAGACCATAAATCTACCATATCTGTTCGAATACCCCTTAATTTTCAGTACAACTGACAATTTAATGGAGTCGACCATCTTTGACTCCCAGTCAAAAGTATTAGGCCTCTCATTAGTATCAGCTGAGGAAAAAAATGTTTTCTGTGTGTTCGGTATAGGTGATGAGTTTGTATTACAGTGATATCATTAACAATAACATATGGATACTTTCCTCGCAATCTAGTGGTGAAAGCCTTATTCCTAATCGACTTTCTTATGACCTTGCAAAGTTTATTCTTTACACCGGTACCTAATATGTATACTGAATTGTAACTAAGTATCGTTATTCAAATAATGCTTATGGCCTTCTTACCATGTCACTAAATGGTATAGAATACACAAACCAGAAACTGACAGAACAAAGGTGAATGTGCTTGAACGTGAAGCTAATATTTATCGTGTATCATGGATAGATACGATTATTTTCTTTCTTACCAAACATGTTTATAAAAACTTATCCCACTTGTTTATATCTAAACAACACCGGTTTGTATCTCAACTGAAGCGTATTTGATGGATCGACCCCGGGGATCGATGGGCGTCATCAGATAGTATTGCTGTATTGGCTGTCTTGGTTCTGACTGAAAATACCGCTAACATGACGTTTCAGACGAAAACTGACGTCATACGATGTTACGAAGCTTAATCCCCCCTCCCGCCTCTGGTCACCGCCACCCATTTTGTTTTGTTTTGGAGCACCAAATTGACGCACAGCACAACCAATTTTCTCCTGAGTCAAGCTACAATCATGGAAAATTTGTGTTGGTACACGGGGGTATATTTCAGGTTAATTTTTATTCTAACTTTGGCTGAATTTGGATGATAATTTTCTAAGAAAGTTGTATGTTCAGGTTTAACTCTTTACAAAATCATATCCTTCCCGGCCCCCCTTCAAACAATGTTGAGAGGTATAACAAATGATTTGATAACATGGTATCTGTCAACATTGTACTAGGGGGAGAGGGGAGTAAATTTAAACATGACCAACTAAGTGTCTCAACACAGATTTCCATGATTGTCTGATTTTCCTATTTCCATGAAATTTAGCGATTATGAAGCTTACATGCTGCACTTTGATTTAACTATTTGAAATTACATTTTGAAAGACGTGTATTTAGGGTGCGGTCACTGTTATTACGAACATCATGCGTGCTGAGTCAGGGAATATGATGTTTACATGATGCAAAATTTTCAGGAAGCAACTTTATGCTTTTATTTCAAACAAATTATAGAAGATTTTTATACTTTTTTTTTTGATATAATCAAAAATAATCTTAGCAACACATCAGAGGTGAGGTTAATTCGTTTATAGATTTTTATCAATATGGTACTAACAAAATCCCCCGGGCAAAACCCGTTTTTACAAATGAAATGTGCAGATTTAGAGTAATTATGCTTCATTGTACAGTATTGGTCTGTATGTTGGGTTTTTTGTGATTAAAATATAATGAGTTGCACTTTCTTTAAATGAAAAAATGAAAATAAAAATTCAGGAAAGCAAAATGAAAAGAAATATCATTTCCAAAAAGCCCATATCAACATAGGTTTTGAACCAGGGATCAATGATTTGAAGTCGG